>JADRCC010566986.1:0-13097 GCA_019843855.1 Hylomyscus alleni
GCTGGAGGCTAATTACAAAAGAGATGAGTAAACTCAGGCTGTAATAGCAACACAGCCATGGAATTTACATCACAGACTTTAAGGCATAGACTTCATAAACAGTCAGTACTGTTTTGAGCATGCACCGGGAGGTTTATAGCCAACTTTTCTGATGAGTTTCAGAAAATTGTCTATGCTAACAAATGGGAAGAACTCAGAACCCAAGGCAGGGAGGTTAAGCAGGATGGTGCATTGTACAGGGGTATCTTAATCTTTCCCTTTCAAGATCTCCCCTGTAGCAAGTCAAGTGCTGTTGGAGTTAACTAGAAAAACATCACAGATCTCAGGAGGCTTTGAATAGCCCCGGTATTTTTAATGGCAGAATGATGTTAGCATGATGATGCTACTGCTGCTACTGCTGCTACACAGACTCCTGGCAGTTACACATGTTCATAGACACCTTAGTTCATATCTAAGCATGCCAATAGAAGCCACACACCTGAGTAGCAATATCCACATTTGGGGGCTTAACCTACACTTCACTAATATCTTTGAATTCTACCACCAATTATGGGAAGTGGACCCCAGTGAATGGTCACTTCAGTGCTAACAATGCTTTGAAAGGAGGCTGAGTAGAAATCCAATCACTGTTCTCCCCACTCTGAGGTAATGCAAATAACTGATTGAATGATAGGAATATTTGGACCTAATTTTAAAGGCTTTTAATTCTGCTTCCGTTTAAGAACTTAACTCACTTCTGAGCAGACTGAAAGATTAAGATATTTTGCACGATGCCCAAGATGTTTCATTTCCAAAGACCCGTGAATCTGTAAAAGTGTTTTTTAGAGACTCCAAGAAACATAATCAATTACTGAGTTAGGCCCTTTGAGACAGAAACTGTTTGAAGCCTGATATAAACCTTTTATCCAGTTAATTAGCTTTATAGAGAAAATTTTGCACATTTAACAGATGAGTATAGGTTTTATTACTTGGAGCACAATACAGTTTATTTTTATGTTGTACTTTTAAATTAGAGAGAAAAAGAGAAAAATGATTTTGGACTGGGAAATAACTCTAGAAGCCCAATAACAGTGAAGGGCACTGTGATTAGATAGCGTATTTCAGCCACGGTAGATAATAAAAATTTAAATATAATTCCCCCCCCCCCCAGATGGGCCAGTGCATTCAAGATAAGGGACTTGCAGAGTGTTTCAGAAGTCTCTCTCTTGGTTACACAGAGTGAACCACTCTTTTTGTGGGAATGACCTAGACACTGAAATACACAAATCCCTTTGCTCCTCGGTTGGACACGGTTGACAGCAGTTTGTGTTGACCATTTTCTCATTTTCTTGAAGTCTATGAAATATTAAAATGTGTATATTATTCTCTTCTTGAGAAAACATTTTTGCACATCACATATTTACTATGTGATGACCCTTGATGTTCCTCCCAGCCTCTGTGAGGGACTTTTCAGTGGCTACGTTCTTCACAGCTTTGATATTCACTTTCATTCTGGTTACATTCTAGTGGACTCTCATGCCCTTGAACCATCTATGGCTCAAACTACAAGTTTTAGTAGTAACGTTTTCTACGGAAAGTAGACTTTCAGTTCAACTTGTAGGTAATCCCTTTCTTAATGCATGGCTAACAGGTTCCATAGGTAAATATAACACCAGCCACTTACACCAAAGTCTTTCATATAACAGTTGTGCTTTCTTGTTGCCTGATGTACACAGTTCCCTCACACTGATCTGTAATGGGTGAGGCCACCCATACCACTGGCAGACAACTGACCGTCCGAATGTCCAAATGTCATCTCCTAATGCCCTACAAAATCAGCTATGTAACGCTTTAAAAATTATCTCACGACTCCTTTTTTCCCCAAATCACATAGAGCCTTTGTTCATGCTAACAACATTGTTATTACTTTTAAGTTTAAAAAAAAATGGGAGGGGGAATAAAAAATTCTGTCAAGACTATTTCAAGCTAAAAAGTTGAAATGGAGGCCAGGCAGTGGTGGCATACGCCTTTAATCCTAACACTTGGGAAGCAGAGGCAGGTGGATTTCTGAGTTCGAGGCCAGCCTGGTCTACAGAGTGAGTTCCAGGTCAGCCAGGGCCACACAGAGAAACCCTGTCTCAAAAAACAAACAAACAAGCAAACAAAAAGTTGAAATGGTTATGAACACAAATATCATACTACTAGATTCAAGCAAAAATGTCAAGTTCTGTGAAAATTTCACTTCCCTATATTCTAGACAATAGCTAGCATTCCTTGGGAACTTTGAAGCTGGTTTCCTTCTAACCAAAAGGAGCCATTTTTCCTTACCTCTTGCAGAAGGACTGCCTGTGACGCTGACTAGCATATCAAAGTGCATGCTGGGCTTCACGCTCCTTCAGTTCCACAAGTACCTGTTATACATTTCAGAGTACATGCTAGCATTCTCCTCCCCTACCCTAAACTCTCTCCAGCTCAAGGGCTTTCCTCCCCTAAGCTACTCATCTTATAACCCTGCTATTTGGACTATACTTGCTTCTCTTGCCTGCTTCTTCTTTTGTCCTCATCTCTCGATGCTCTACCTGTTTCTTCTTCTATATCTATCTCTTCGCTCTGTTCTCGCTTCTCTCATGTCAGGTCCAAACACCTGGCCAGGGTCAGCCTCCTACTTTCCCACTTTCTCTGACCTGGGCTCTTCCAGATGCCTCTGGCTGTTCTCTTATATTTACAATAAAAACCTTCTCCTCAGCCAAACCACGGAGTGTTCATACTGTCTGTCAGTTTACAAAAACAAAACAAAACAGTAAGCTTGAAAACTATGACAAGATTGTCAATCTTTACTTCCAAAAAACAAAGATTGTTCTTTGGAAACCTGAAGCACAAGGGTTGGATGGATGAAAGGTGGGATTAAGGGCATGGTTGAAGGATGGAAGGATGTGTATCCTGTAGATAAGATTACCACTTAATTCTTGAGTCTCTGTTCATCTGCCTTGAATGATCCTTAACTGACACTTGTAGTAAGTGGAGAACTGGCAGAAAGCAAAAACTCATACACAAAGGCGGGAAGGAAGACAAATGGTTTATGGAGCAATATAGTTGCTTTTATTGCTTTTTTTTAGGACCAGACTAAAAATGGCATAAAGTTCAAAAGTTGATTCTTTATATTAGCAATCAGAAATAAAATTGAAAAGATATAAAGTTGAATGTGTCTTCCAATCCTTCACAAACTTTATTGTTGTCACTTATCATGAACTTTTACTCTGATAATGGCATATGAAGCAACTGAATGGTACCTCGTGTGCTGTAAACAACAATTTCTGGCACAAATGGGTTGCTGTCAGCTCCTGATCTCCCTTCCCAACTTTTTAGCTACTGTCCCTTTTGTGGTGAAATTCATAGCAAAACACATGTTCTGAATAGTTGTATTATAAACTCCAAACAAATAGGAAGAAATGACACTCTACCTCGTGTCAATTAAAAATGATCCCACCAGACAAGTATCAGTATTGTCTGAGGAAGTTTTGATGAAGTATGTAAATTGATCTATTGGTTTAATGATACCAAGAATAACATGAAAAAACTATTTCATGGTGAGTTTTGTAAACAAAGCAATCAAAAAAACAACAGCAACAACAAAATACATGGGAATTTATTCCAATGAATCTATTTTAATGTGATGTGACATGTGTGTATGAGTGTGTGTATATGTGTGTGTTTTGTAGTTTTCTTTCAAACTGAATGGTTTTATCAAAGCCATCAAGAAAAGACAAGACTCCTTTTAAAAACTGTAATTGGTGTGTGCTATAAGTGGGACTAAGGAAGTGAAATGATGTGTTTGAGGCTGTAGTTGAACTCTCATATCTCCCAAGTCTCTGGCCAATATATCTATCCTTAATGTGTAGTTCTATAAAAATATCTAGAATTAGAGCTGCCTTGTGTGACAAACTCAGTAGGCAAAGATTAGCTTTAAGAAGGAGATACTTTCAAACCCAAAGAGAGGATGTTTTCAGTGAATACAGTATATGAAGTGGCTTCTCAATTTGAAAAGCCAAGGAATATTACTTTGTCATTTTTGATGGAGTAGAACCAACGTAGGTCACTCATAATATGCAACATGTCAGATCATATTTGGTTTATAATAGAAGCAGTAATTATTAATGGATTTCTACCTATGCCAACTTTTTATTTGGGATTTTATTCATGTTTCTCCTGAGGGAAAATTACATATGCACGCTATGTTTTACTGTTAAAGTGTTCAGGACTTTCTTCCTTTCCTACCTCCTTCTCTTCCTCTTCTTCCTGTCACTTTCATAAGTAACTGTGCACGGTGTATGTGCATGTGTGTTGGTGTGTTGTGGGTGTACTGAGCCAATGCTTCAGTGCTTGCTCTCTTATACTCTCTGTGTGCATGCCTACCTCTCTTTCTGCCCCACCCCTCTCTGATTCTGCTCCCTCTCTGTGGTGCTGAAAATGGAATTCAAGATTACAATCAAGCTAGAAAAGTTTCTTGCCACTGAATTAAATCCATACGCTTCCAAATTTTCTTTTAACAATATTGAGCAGGAATTGGTAATTTCCCGACTTTTGACAGGGAATGTTGTTAAAAAAAAAACTGTCTTAGTACAGAATCGTGGTTTTCTTTATAAATAAAATATGGAAGGTCAGTGCAGGTTAGAGAGCGTAAGATTTTACTGTAATGTAAAGGGCAGTGATGCTGGCCTCGGGGATCACTAAAGTGTTCTTTCTGTATGTTCTGCTTGCACAGATTCCTGTGAGTTTTAAATGGGTGGCCTTCACTTCCTCTTAAAGGGCCTTGACTTCTAGGGGTCCTTCCTAAATCTTCCGTTAGAATTAACATTCACTCTAACTAGGTTTAAGAAGAGCCACTTGTTCAAAATTGTTACAAAATACGAAAGAGAGGCCAGATGTGGAACAGTGCCTTCTAATCTATAGCAGAAAACATGGGATTTAATAGTTCCACTACTCTTGCTACAGCCCTTACTGCAGCTACCTCATGTACAGCTGTCCAATGCAGGTGCTCAACATGTACATCTGCGGGAGAGAGGCTGTTGTTTGAGAGTGGTTTCTTCAGCAACATTTTTGTTTCCTTTCCAGGGTCTGACATTAGAAAGATGCTTCAATAATTGCTGAAAAAAGTGACTTGTTGATCAATGTAGCTCGTAGGGATTTTCATGTTCCTGTCTTCAATAATACATTATTGTGGTGATGTGAGTAGGCTAACTTGCTATTCCTGCTATGAACAAGACTTGCAAGAGGTCAAGGCCACCTGGATATTGCTTGAAGTCATGCAATGAGATTACAGGTGTTCTGCTGCTGGGAGGAGAGGCACTGGCAGAGAAGGCCATCCTATTTTTCTCAAATATTACTCAATTATTTTATATTCTTTAGATGTGATCAACAGTTGTATGGTAGGATGACTAAATAGTGTACAGGTTTACATTATAACCTTGATGATTACATGAATCTAGTTTTGGGTCATGAGGACAAAAATGGCAATTTGATGTGAGAAGCTCACCTGCACTTAATTATTATTGTACAGTAGACAAGCTGACTCTAGTTCTAGTTAAATACTGTGGGGACTTTTGCCACATGCTTTTTCTCTGGAAATTAAAATGACTGAGAGTTCTCAATATTTATAGAAAAATGTGTATTAGTGTGTCAACATTTATTTGGTCTCTAAGTATCTTTGGTGATTTTTAAGTGTGAACATTTATGTGTGTGTGTGTGTGTGTGTGTGTGTGCACATGCATGTGTGTATTTGTGTGTACTATGATCTACCACTAAGCTTTATATTCAACTCCTCAAGTAACTTTCCTTGATCTATCAACATACTTTAAAAATTTGCCATATTCTAAGCCTTTGATATTGTTCTTGCTATCTCTCATAGCTTGAAGCAAAAAAAGAGCATTTGCATGAAGGTCCCACAATTTCTAGATTGCACCACTTCTCTGATCTTACTTTCTCTACCTAGTACATCCTAAGTCCATAGCCCAAGTGGTCCTTTCAATTTTGAGGAGGCATGTGCCTCATGATTTGTGTAGATTGCCAGGCATGTTTTCCCCATATTCCCATATGGCTTACTCTTCCATATCCTTAAGGTTTCTGCTCATATATCAAGTTGTCAGTGAGACACACTGTATAAGATAAATGTCTGCCCAGATTGCACAAGATAATAATTTTATTACTATCAACAAAACATCAGTGAAGTTGTAAATACATTCTAAATTACTTACTACATTTATTAAAATTGAGATTATCCATATTTAAGGTTTTATCCCTCGTATTTCTTTTAGGCTCAGAGATGTCTTTCTAAGTTCCTCATAGAGCTCACATAGTAGTGCTGCCATAGAACTGATGGTGCATGGATAGGCTACAAACAAAACTTCCACTGGACACAGAGGTATATACCTTTAATTCTGGTACTGTTGAGGCATAGGTAGGGGGATCCCTATGTGTTTAAGGCTAGCCTTGTCTACAGATTAGGTTCCAGCACAGTCAAGGCTATATGATGAGGTTCTGTCTCACAAAGACCCTAAAGCTTTCACAGTAGACAGTTTTTTTTAAAAGTTTCTATTCATAAGACAGTGTATAGAAAATATTTATTTTTAAAATAAACTTGAATTGGGGTATGTTCTAAAAAACAAATCACTACTGTCTAGCACCAACAAACTAGAGAGAAATATTCAAACATATTAAATGAACCAAAGAAACTTTTAGTTTTGGTTGGAAATTGTAGAATTTCATACCCAGTAGTTTTCCATTTTTCTTCTATTAACTTACTTTTAGTCATTCACGGAAGCATCTTGTGATAGAGGGAGAGAATGGGTGATAGGAAAGAAAAATGTAGTCTTAAATAGCATTGAACACATGGTGATTATTTATTTGTTCTTGTAATTTACTATTGATTTTTGGAAACAATGGTAGGATATTACAAATATTGATCCTGTGCAATTGGATGCTCTTGGAGGAAGTAGCAAAATTTGTAAGTATGAGTCTAAGAGATGAATCCTTCCATTTTGAAGACATCATTATGACGGTTAGTGAGAGTAATAACAAATACCATTTTAGGTAATGAATATATGGGCTATCATTTTTTTATTATACGAACTGCTCTTGGAACTCTGGGCCAATGGCAGTAGGGCAGTACCCCAAATTTCATTTCAGGTACAAAACCATTTTTATCTTTTTTTCATTAGGTGTTGTGGAATAAATGAATCAGGTTAGCTTTGACAGCCTCTCAGCTGGCTAAATGTGGGAAAACCATTTAACTACTTTGAGCCTTACACTCACAAAGCAAAGGAAAATAATGTCTACTTATCTGACAGAATTATTGTGAAAAACAACAAATAAAATACATGTAATGGCTTTTGTCAGGCCATAGGTAAGCCTAAGTGCTAGGCTTTTTTCCATCCTTTAAGACTAGAGATTCAGGGTGAAGGTAGATAATCACTGTTTAATTGTGGGACATGTGTACGATTTTATTGAAGTTGACTGAATCATACACTACAGATTTAGTATATAAAAGCACACCAACATACTAGTTTTGAAAAGTTAGAGTTACATCTGTATCGAATGATTTTTTTTCTACCTGAAAAATCTTGTTGTTTTCTTGGCTTTTAATAAAACCTTTGTCGTATTCAGCCTTTTTTTCTATTAGGAAGTATTTTCTGACACCCCATTCACTAAGATTTCTCATTTGTATTTATCTACTATACAACTTACACTCTTTTAAGATGTCCATGATGAACTGCTGTGTTATGTCAAAGTGATGATTCTCTTAATAGCCATTCCATTAGTTGCTAAGCTATTTGAAGGCTGAACTAATCTCTCATGTGTATTGTGTGTGTGCACATATGTATAGAAGCCTTCATCCTTGTGGAGGCCAGGAGTTGACATTAGCCATTCTACACTATCATTTTTTTATCTTATATTTTTGTGAGAGTCTCTCATCTAGGATGGCTGCTTGACAAGCCTCCAGGAGTTGTCTGCCTCTCCAGCATAGGGCACATACTGCTCTGCCTGGCTTTTAGATCGTTTTTGGGAAGGTGAACTCAGGTCCTCCTGTGTTTGCATCAAGACTGCTATCCACTGAGTGATCTCCTCAGCCCATGAACTTGTTCTTTTATTTGTTAGATTATTATATAATTATATCATTTCTCCATCCTCCCGTGTGCCCCTCCTTACTGCCTTTCAAATTCATGTCCCTTGTTTTCACTGATTCCTGTTATATGCATATATGTATATACATATATTGCTAAATATAAGCTTTATTTTCATTCTCCACAGCCCTGATTTTATTTAAATTAAACTCTAACAATCCTTAGAAACATTTTACAATGACATCATGATATCTGGATGATATGTGTGTTACAAATTATCCATAAATCCCCCCCTACTTTTTTATATTATAAAAGGGCCAGCTTTATAATACTCAGGATCCATCCAATGCAGTTTCTGTTTCATTGTGAACCAGTTTGTTTTTGTTCCGGTAAAACATGTATGCAGTAGCTGGTTACTACAGACATAGGATATACAATCCTGCCTCAAGAAAACGAAATAAATAATCCAGATCAATGATTCTCAAACTGTTCTCCTGCACTTGGATTCAGTATACGGTGAAGTTTACAATTAAACCCCAAACAATTATCTTTTCTGAATTGGCTAACTAATTAAAGAGCACTGAACTGACTTAAGTTTCCATTTGTGTACTATACTTGAAAAAAACAGTGTCATGTACTGCTTAAAGAACAAAGCACAAAGAGTGGATAAGTTAATATTAAGAACCAAATCTTAAAACACTTAATCATGTCTGGCTTAGTTGGCTCATGTGTTTTGAGATAATTTCAGCTGAGATTTGAGTTTGCAAATTTATGATGTCTTAACAGTGCAGGTAAACCTGCTTATAACTTTCTGATAGAGTTAAATATTTGAACATTCTAAACTGTTATTACTAACTTCGAAGGACTCTGCCAAATTCCAATTTATATTGACTCCCATAGGTTGGAATAAATGAGACACAGATGGAGTGCCTAGATTGTTTCAGTCACAGAGACAGGAATGAGAGGAAGCATCTTCTGGAAAAACAATCTAACCTTTCCCCGCTGGTGTCCTACAAAGTGACTAGGACTATTGCGAATGTTTGTTTCATTTCTAAAGTAAATGGGGGGAGGGTAGATAATCATCCAGACATTCGCTGTCCTCAGGCATCGTCTTCATGGTACCTTGTAAGCATCCTTTATCTTCAGAAGCTGTGCCCTCTGCCCAGGCATTATGAGCATCGTAATGGTTCTCAAGAAGCCTTGCTAAACTGAACTCTGGAAGGACTTCCCATATTGCCTGGATCCCTCACATGATAATCTAATCCCTTTAAATTCTGTATAGAGAAATCTTTCTATTTGACAGAGTGCTGCTTTGGTCAGCATGTTTTTAAATTCTTTCTCTGTGTTGGTTTTCTAGTAACTTATTGAAGAAGAGTAGCTTAAAGAGAGGTCCGTGAAAGTGGTCACAAAACATGTTTCCAATTTTACTGTGACAATATTTCCAAATTAGCATCTTTTAGAAGACAGGTTGTTGAGGCCTAGGGTGTCCAAAATGCTATGCATATAAGATGGACTGATTTTCAAACAATATATTAGTTGCATAGATATATGCTCAAGTTATTTTCAAAATTTTAAGGTTCTTCTGTATTGTTTCTGTGGATAAACAATGTTGTGTATTTGTGTGTGTGTGTGTGTGTGTGTGTGTGTGTGTGTGTGTGTGGTGTAAGAAAGAGAGAAGGAAAGGGAGAGAGAGGGAGAGAGGTGGGGGCAGGGTGTATTACAAGGTAGTAGAATCTGTTTCTCACATATTTCACTGGGGAGGACTACATTTTCCTGTTTTACAGGTAGGATGGTTATGTGCATAAATCCAGATAATTAAGGATTACGAACCAGTAATAATAATAATGGCAACTACAATGAGAATATTAATAAAGAAATGCCACAGTGAGAAACAGAGGCCCTGGTCAGGAACCACATTTCCTGCACGTTTCTGTTCTCTACCACACAATCTTAAAATGCAAATCCTTTCTAAAGCTTCAAGACAGCAGAGCACAGCTCTACAGTGCCTAAACAAACAAGTGAGCACATTCCTGGTGCCCTTGGAGAAGCTAAATCTTATTCTTGTGACCCCAGGAAGCTGGCCAAGAAGAAAGGAAAGGAAAGGCATACAGGATATTTGTCTTTGCACTTGGAAATGCTTCTGATCAGAGGAGCTGGGGCAGTGTCCGTGCCTTTGTGGGAACTATGCATGTGCCAGTGGAGGAAGCAAGATCAAGAGCAGTTTGCTCTTTCAGGGACTTCAAAGCCCATTCATCTGAAGATGTGGCCATTACCATTTTGGCTTCCTCACTGTGCCTTGGATGGCCTTGTACTTTTCAAGACGAAACCCTTGCTGGGCTGGGGCCAGTTAGAATGTATTCCTTGAAGTGCAATGTCCCAGAAAATATGCCCTTCTTGGCTGCACTCTGTGATTATAGTCCCAACTGTGATCTTTGTTCCTATTGGATGCGTCAGATGCAGAAGCAAACAGGCAACAAGGCTGGATCACCCATTTTCCTAGTGTGTCCCTCTTCCTAGTGTTGAGGACTGTAAACCTAAGAATCATATCAAGCAGGCTCTGATTCTCTAATCTCAGCAGTCTTTCTTTTTTACGGTTCCAAGAGGTTTTAGAAGGAAGAAGCTAGAAAACAACCAAACAGATAATTATAGGTTTTAAAAACCTACTTTGGCTGTTTATCCTATTTAGTCTTCCAGTCCAACAGGACAAGGGACTGTTCTCATCAGTAGCAAGCTAAGCCATGAGATTTGTTTATGGAGTTCAGATATATTTTCTGAGAATAAGATGTACAGTGATTTTCTAAAACCAAGGTAAATCAAAACAGAACAAAAAGCTTAGGGAAGCTCTCTAACACGGTAGCTCCTAAGATTCTATCTGCCTTATGTTAGGGTTTTGAAGATTTGACAGTGGTGTGCCCTCTGTGTACAGGGAAGGGATCCATTTTGTTTCCTCCATCCCCAGAGCTTAACATACTATCTAAACAGAGGTGGAATGAATGAGTAAATCAAGTCTCTGACAGCTTGTCCATGCAGTATGCCTTATGTGAGGTTGGATACATTTCTCTTATGTCCAGCTCTTATCTTTCAGCTTTAACTATTCTGGCCTCGTGATCTCACAGCAGGGAGTAACTGTTCTGAATGATTTCTGAGATAATTTCTACTCAGCTCTGGAAGTGTCTTAGGGTACCCCTGACCGGGTACCAGATAAGTGACAGCTCTTTCATTTTCTTTTAAATTGGAGGTGTTCTAGTGACCATGTCACGGTGACAGTTGAGTTCATGTCTGCGTGCTTTAGTAAGAGAAGATAATAATCTGATATCCTACATTTCTGCCTTTGTCAAGTGAGGAGTAGATACAAGCTAATTTTTCAGGAAGGCTTTTTGTAACTGATTTTATTCCAGTCTACCTCTTAAGAATGGTCTCCTGGGGAGACTGTGGATACAGTAACACTGAATTTCCTTAAGAGTGTAGGAGGCCTCTCTGCTTCCATACTATGACCATCCTGGGGTAGTTTAAGTTTTTCTTTTACCTAAGAGGCATATAAAAGTTCACTCTAATTAATTTACAATGTCTCATGCCATCAAAAATAATTCATATTTAATACTAATTTTACAATTATGGAAGTAATGACTCTTACATAGAGATTTATTTAAAAATCGAAAGATGCTTCTAGAGTTCAATTTTTGAGACTATCTCAAATTTTGGAATTTAATGCTGATTCTAGAACTGTGGGTGTTTGGAGAATTGTTAAATAGGAAAACAACCCAGAGAACATCAGCAGGGTGAGAAAGGAGAATTTAGAAGGAAAACATGTCTTAAAGCCGTTGGCTAATCTATGTTCATTCAGTACGCATTTTGTTAATATATACTGTGCACCAGACACAGTAGATCAAAGACCTTAAGCAACCAGACAGTCTTTGCAGATGTGTCAAAGCAACACAGGATCAGTGTGGTGCATTTAATCCTGACCCTTCCTCTGTTCCAATGAATGACTTTGAGCAAATTATTTCCCATTGGAGTACTATTTGTCCAAAAGTGATAGATTACTTCAAGCTCTGATGGTATTTAGGGAAATAACAACTGAGGGAGATTGCCTGCATTAAAGCAAGAAATCATAATTCATACTTCCTAAATCTGAAATATCACCAAAGAATTATATTATCAAAGTAATGGTTATCCAGTTCCTTGTTTCTGCAGTAAACATTTCTATAGTGCTGGTTATATGGAAATGGTGTTGTGTATTTAAAATGAGAGATGACATGTTTTGTTTCTTTAAAGAACTTAAATCTAAGTGGTCTTTTAGTGAAACTTTATGGATATAGTTTCTGACATTAGTAGGAGACACAGTCTCAGAGCAAACACTGTCTTGCTTGGGATTTTATATTCTTTCCACCCCTTCTTCTACAATGCTCTCTGAGCCTTAGATTCAGGAGTTGAGACTGGGACCTAGAAGGCCTCAACCCTACACAAAGATGAACATCTAAGGAATGTTGAGAGCGGGATAAATAGTCTTCCTGTAGAAGGAAGAACACAGTGGTTGGTTATCAAAAACCAAATTCTCAGCTCTGAAACACACACATACACGCACACACACACACACACACACACACACACACCTCACACACACACACACAGAAAGACAGAGACAGAAAGAGACAGAGACAGTGACAGAGAGACAGAGAGACTCAGAAGGCTGTACTTACATAGTTAGCTTCTGCTTCCATATTATATATATATGTGTGTGTGTATACACACATATATAATATATGTATACACACATATATATGTATATATGCATACATATCTTTCTGTGTAACAACATTTAATGGAAAAAGAGGCCACAGATTTGAAAAAGAACAAGAAAGGGCTATGTAGGAGACCTTGGAGGGAGGAAAGGATAGGGAAAATAATGTAACTGTGCTATAATCTCAAAACTGAAAGAAAAACTTTCATTCTGAGCATATGGTAAGAAAACATGACTTTGAGCATGAAAATCATTCATAA
>JADRCC010566989.1:0-10633 GCA_019843855.1 Hylomyscus alleni
CTTTTATTTGAGTGCGTGCTATAAAGGGCTGGCTTGTAATTGCTGACCAGTGCTTTGTCGTTATTTATTGTCTGTCCTCGCCTGTACTGGCCTTGCCCCCAATAATAAAATCCTACTTAGTACTTACTTTTTCCAGAAAAACCATCATTTTTCACCACAGTAGGGATGAAGAAAATAGGAATTGATAGGTACATTCTCCTTCCTTCTTTTCTTCCTTTCTCTTTTTCTCCTCTTAAGAGACTAACTTTCTCCTCTTCTCCCAAATATTTAATCATAATTATATTAAGAAACATTTATAAAAAGTTAAGTAATAAAATTAAATAGGTTGGAGAAAAACAGAGAAGTAGACAGCAAGGATTAAGTGTAGTAATATAAAGAATAGATTATATTTAATGAAAATTTCCTTAGTGTTCAACATTTTTATTATACTTAATAGTTCTGGGCTTCATTTTTGTCTTTAGTAATTGTGTGTCCATAATGAATGGCCATTCTTATTCCCCCATTGAGCCCTGGCAGAAATTAATAAACCTAATTCTGTAGGTTTAAGTTTAATTTTGTTGAAATATATAAAGTAGTTACATATTCACTTAGCAGTGAGCCAAGATACAGTGGCCTTGAGCTTCTTAGGAACTTTCTAGTGTGTGTCTTGCTTTCTAGCTCTTTCTCCCTTCTTATACCTCCTTTCTTTGTGGTCTTAGCTGGGAGTCTTGTTTGTGGTGTTGTTAGAGGATAGGCATGATCACAGAGGTAGAACAGTGCCTGGAGTGAATGTAACATTCCATTATATATGGTGAAGCTATCCTTCAAGAATGGCTGTTAATGATTGCCGAACACTGCCTTTCTGGGTCCCAGTCTGACCAAGAAAGTATGTGATGAAAGGATGGAAAAAAGGAACCATACAAGACTCCAAGACACAACCTGTCAATAAAGAATGAAGATCTCCAGCAATAAATAATGTCCATATCCTGGGCTCCAGGCACCAGAGGTCAATGTCCATGAAGACTCAGACTTGGGCAATCATGAGAGATACAAACAAGTTATATTGGCTTGGGACCACCTCTGACTGCTTAGGACATTTGTAGTAGCCTATTAATAGCCTTTCTGAAGAAAATCAGCCACACCCACTTTCTGTTCCCTCCTTTCACTCCTCTGCCCTCTCTTCTTTCTCTTTCTTCAGCTCTCCTTCCTCATGTATATGTATCCATCCAATAAGTAATGTGCTCTGTTGCATGGTCTCAGAAGAGAAATGGTTAGTACAAAGAGAACCTCCTTCATTATGATGTTTAACATTTTTTTTTGGAGGAAAAGGTAACGCATAAATCAAATAATGATATGAATTCCAGAGTCATGTGGGGAAAAGACATGTAGAAAAAGGATTCATATGGCTACATGAGTTACTAAATTCTCTCCCGAAGAAACTGCAACCTAGCTAAGGCCTAAGAGCTGCAGGACACATCTGGAGGCAGAATAGAGAGGGAGGAAGGAGTGCTATTGTGTGGATACCTTCTGATGTTCTACACAGCACATAGTTATAGTTATAGCACAGAGCTATAGTTAATAACAACTCATTTCAAAACAGCTCTCAGAGAAGAATGTGAACATTCTTTGCATAAATAAATGGTGTGTGTGTGTGTGTGTGTGTGTGTGTGTGTGTGTGTGTGTGTCCGAACTGATGAGTACATCATCATTTCCACCTGATCATGGCATACTTACCATGCCCACATATCTGAGTTTCGCTTTGTGCCCCAGAAATTGGTACAATTATTACGTGTCAATCAATGAGAACAATGATTGTATTTTAAAAGATATCCAGGGCTCATATGAGACTGAGTTTCATCACAGTAACCACAAAACAAGTATAGATAATGAAGGATACCATCAAAACTCCTAAGAGACTTGTCCAGATCTGCCAGCTGTGCGCCCTCTCGCTCTTACCTTTCTGTTGCCCTTTCTGCCTTCCATCTATTATTAGAGGTGTCATTTTATTTGGGTTTGATTTGGTTTGGTAAGGGTCTTGCTATGTAGCCCAGGCCAGCTTACAAGTTGGAACTCTTCCTGCCCCAGTCCCCTCGTGCTAGGATTATAGGTATGAACCACCATGCCCAGCTTCTCTCTGTTTATGGAAGTTACTTGCAGTCAATTGGTTGTACTTGAGCAATCATCCCCACACTCTCTTACTAGAGGAGCCCTTTACTCCATGAAAGTAGCATCATTTCTACAAATGCACACAGTACTTCTGACAACAGGCACGAGTTCAGCTGCCAGTACAGCTGAGTCTCTCTATCACAAAGCCTCTGTGGTCTGTACTGATCTGATTCTGCTCCTAGAACTTATATAGTTGATGGCACCTGCAGGGAAAGAAACACAGAATCAATACAGAAGGGGTGGAGACACAAGAATTGTGTCTGCCTTTTATGCTTTTGATGATTTCAAGTTGGAATACATGGTTGGTTTGTAGATGAAAGGTGATGCTGATAAGTACTGGAGATTATCTGGCAAGGTCCCATGCCTCTGCTCTGTTCCTTTCTTTCTGAACCCTGCCCTCTCAGCTGGGACCTTGACCCTGACAAGCTACATGTTCCTTGTCATAGGCATCATTTGGCCTTTTGAACCACCTGCTCCCCATAAACATTGCAGAGGAAAAACCATGTTCTGAGAGACATGCAGTCAAGTAGCCTGAGTTTTTGGTTCCCCTCCTTCACATCAGCATCAAAACAACCTAAAAACTCCAACAACCCATATAAACAAAAACTCCTATGGTTCCCGAGACCCAAAGCAGCCCTTCATCTCAAGTGACATGGATACTAAGCCTAGTAATAAGGGACTGAATTTGGCATCTACCCTTGACCAAGAGGTTTGTTTTTTTTTTTTTTTTCACCCTTCCCAGATGTTTAGGGAGAAAGAAAAGTTCTAGGGAGTGGTTAGTTGTGGGCGTGGGGATGGACAGTGGCCCTTATATCCCTGATGAGTAAGCTATGGCTATTTATCTTGTTTTTCCAAGATAAATGGTGAAACCAGAGGGTTTAAAACAAGACCCTGATCCTAAAAACATTGTGTGTGAGATAAAGTAGTAAAACTGAAGATACCTGAACTGAATCTCTATCTGCCCAAGATCCATCAATCCATCTGTCTATCCATCTGTGTATCTAGTCAGCCTTCTACCAACCTTCAGTCTATCCATCTTTCAATCTGGCCATCGACCCATCCATCCATTCACTCAACTATCCATCCTTCTGCTCAACCAATGGCTCATCCCTCCATTCTCCTACCTATCCATCTATCCATCCACACAGTTATCCATCCACCCACCCAAACATCCATCCATCCATCCATACACCCATCCATCCATCCATCATACATACATACATACATTCCATGAATCCATCTATGGATACTTACTGAGCTTATTTTCGTAGCTGGGATTTCATAGTGATCCCATTTACTACCTCTCCACATTCTTGGTTGCAGAGGGTCATCTGAGTAATTGAGAAGGTGACAGTACCACAGGAATGAGATAAAGAGGAGTTCAAGGTTCAGAGAGAGAAAGAGTACAGCCAACATACACATTGCTCAGTC
Organism: Hylomyscus alleni; assembly: GCA_019843855.1. Classification (NCBI taxonomy): domain Eukaryota; kingdom Metazoa; phylum Chordata; class Mammalia; order Rodentia; family Muridae; genus Hylomyscus; species Hylomyscus alleni. The sequence goes on from JADRCC010566989.1 coordinate 3,577, forward strand.
TTGGACTCAATGGTCACAGTTTCTCCTTCTCCCTCCCCTTTCTCTCCAAGAAGAACCAACCTTGCAAAGGAATCCTGTCACTGGACATGTTGGGAGAGTAGAAAGAAAATAAGACTCAAATATTTTTTGAGCACAGATTGCATATCAGACATGGGTCATGGTGCCTGCCACTTAACAGATATCCCTTCAATTAATGTCCATAGGAATTTGAGAGTACAGAGGTCCAATGTGGTTAAGCTGCTCACCCAAGGGCTCATTCAAAGATGGTCTAGGCTTTCTCTGACTCTAGTTCCCTACATCTTTGCTTTCTTCCAAGAGTTCCCCCTCTCCCATGCCTGTTGTGAGTATGCACTGCAAGAGGGAAGGTCAAGAGGCAGGGACAAAATTCTCAGTGCTTGGGGCAGAGGATAAACAAAGAAGCCTTTGATTCCTCTTGTCTATCAGAGACAAGGTCTGGGAATAGCTCAGCTATGGGTAAGCTCAGGGGTCATCGAACCCCAGTGTATCCACCTCACTGTAGTCCAAAGCATACAGTCTCCCTCCAGAGTTGACTCCCCTTGGCTCAGACATCTGAGACTCCAGGACAGATTCCTGGGTAGGCTTGATTCTAAGCCCCTTCTAACCCTCAAGGTTCCCTAAGACAAGGAAAGTGTTGCCTGAGGGCCTATACAAACACTAACACACACAGAGACATACACACACCAAAAACACACATACACACACACACCATACATACACCACAAACACACACGACACTCATACACATATACACACCCCACACCACACATATATCACAAACTCACACATACATACGTATGCATACCACACACACCACTCTCTCTCACACACACACACACACACTCATACACACACAAACACACTTTATATATACCAGAAACACACACACCATTCACACACATACACACATGCTACAGCACACATACACACATCCTATACCACACACACACACACACACACACACACACACTGCAATGTGAGAATCAAAGTCCCTGGGGACTTTCTCAGTTCTCAGCTCTTACTTAGCTACACCCTGACTTTGGAATGGAATGTTCCTGGAGTTGGGGTCAGAGGGTACAGAGTGAGGCCTTCACCTGAGCCTGGAGGGGCTGAAAGCTGCTTCCATCTGAGCTCTGCTGGGATTTCCTTTATGCTGCCCCAGCTCTGGGTCTCTTTTCCCACTATTTTTACTCATGTAAATGTGTCTCAGATCCCTGCCAACATGCTCCGCGTGTAATGTTGTTTAATAACTCCAGCCGCCTCCATGAAATATTCATTATTCTCTTCTCTGTTGGAGTGTTCACCCAGGTTCCCAGAAATTTCTCTTGCTCTTGTTTTCAAGACAGCCCCCTAGAAGGAGAGCCCTGCAGGAGGGCCTGGGTACCCCATCTGAGGCAGACTGAAGAACTTGGGGTGCCTCCAGAGATCAAGGCCAAGGGCTCACCTTTGCTGGTTTCTCAGGGTAGAACCTACAGAGCTCCGAACAGTGTGCAGGAGCAGGATGAGTCAGCCAGCCCCCACTCCAGGGAAGAGAGCAACCTTTTGTTTTCAGATGAGCATCCAGCTTATTCAGCTGCACTAGGCAGGCATCGGCAGGACGTGGCTTCTGACACCTAGCAAAGAGCGCCGCCTGTTGAATGCTGGCAATATGTGCTTCCTTCAGAGCTCCAGGCTGGACCCTGTGCTTCAATGCAGGGGCTCCTGAACCTCCTCCAGTCAATTGGGAGTGGGGGTGGGGACCAGGTTAGTCTTGAATGTATAGATTTTTTTGCTGACCATGCATGAAATAAGGCTAAAACCCTGGATAGATTTTGCAAGCTAGAGAAAAAGGAGTCTATTTGTGATAGTTATCAGATGATTAGGGATATTCTTGTTTCTCTTTCTGTCTCCCCTCTCCCGTCTTCTTTCTATCTTTCCTTCTGTATCTCTCTGTCTCTGTCTGTCTGTCTGTCTCTCTCTACATCTCTGTATCTGTCTCTCTCTGTCTCCCTCTCCCTCCCCCTTCTCTCTTTCTCTAAGAAGCGTCCCACTCTCTCTGTGGATACCATTGGAATTAATTTGTTGAAGTAGGGTCAAAAAAAAAAAAAAAAAAAAAAAACAAAGAAAAGAGTGACCACATGCAGAAAAGTATTAGTCAGTCTAGCATCCTGAAGTGGACCCATCTGAGGCTTCAGCTTATGGCTCAAGGCCTTGAATGCAACCCTTCCACACAGCCAGCCCAGCCTCCAAGGGAAACTAAACCATGTCCTGTCATCTCTCCTCTCAGGTCAGTCCTACCATCTCCACCTGTCAGTGGGCAGCAGACACATGGGACCATCCTTTGGGTGTTGTGTTCCTGTGCCCTAAAATCTCCTTCATATGATGCACTCCTTCTTGCTTGGATTGGAGGGGGGTGGCAAGATCATATACCTGGGGACAAGAGATAGGTTGCAAACCACTAAACTTGTCCTCACCATTTTTGTAACCAAATAAGGATCAGCCAAAGTCAGTCATCGTCAGGAAGGCACCCAGCTTGAGCAGGGATGCCCTTGTATCAGGAGACAAGATTCCTTCACCACCAGCCACAGAGAACATAGGACTTAGCACCTGACCAGGACCTGAGATGCAGTTACCATGTATCATGCCACAGAATCCCTGGAGGAAGCTTTTCACTCCAATCCCTGAGGAACATCCCTATTAGTTGATATCTCCATTACTTAGCACAGCAATTTTATACTGTGTTCTCATTCAAAAAGAAAAAAATAGAGATTGTGGGACTGGAGAGATGACTCCAAGTTTAAGATTGATTTCATGGCCATTAGGAGGTCTTGAGTTCAGATCCCAAGACATAAATGAAGAGCCAAGTATGGCACCACACACACTTAGAACCCCAGTGTTGCTGGGGATGGAGGCTTTGCTGACTACTAGCCTAGCTCTAGGTTCAGTGAGAGACCTTGTTAGGAAAAATGAGCAAGGTAAAAATGATAGAGGCCCTGCTCTAGGCTCTGTTTGCCCATGTAGGTGTGTGCATGCACATAGACAAGAGGACACACACCCCAACACCCCCCCACACACACACACTGAAATCACATATCAAGCTCTGATTCTCTCATTGCATATGATGCAGCTCAGTGAGATGAAATATGGAAGATTTCATAGCACTGGTTCCTAATAAAATATCCCACGATAGAAAGCATCTCCTGGTCACATGCCTAGGCTTTGGAACTAGATGAGCCAGGATTCCACGTCCATCCTTAGCACTTGGGAAGGTTGTTGAGGTTTGAATGTAATTTATCCCCAAAAGGCTAACATATTTGAACAGTTGGTTCCAGGTGGTGAAGCAAATTGAGAAGGTTGTAGAACCTTTAGGAGGCACAGCCTCTGTGGAAGAAGTCAGTCACTGGGACCAGCTTTGACTGTAGCCTGGTCCCTGTTAGTTTTCTCTCTCTGCTTCCTGAGTCTGTATCTTATGTGACCAGCCAACCTCTGGCTGCTGGCACTACTCTATTCCTGCCTGCTGCCACATGATCCACCTTGATGAACGGTATCCCCTTTCTCTTTTAAGTTGCTTTGTCAGGTCACTTTTATCACAGCAACGGAAACTAACTTATATAGTTGCCTTTAGATCAGTGGTTTTCAACCGATGGGTTGTAGCCCCTGCAGGGGTCAAGTATCAGATATCCTGCATACCATATATTTACATTACAATTCACAGCAGTAGCAAAATTACAGTTATGAAGTGTCAACGAAACGATGTTACTGTTGGGCATCAGCATAGCATGAAGAGCTGTGTCAAAGGGTCGCAGCATTAGGAAGGTTGAGAATAGTTGCTTTAGACGATCTTGCCGACCTCAGTTTTTTTTTTTACGCTGTGAACACAGCAGACTGTAGCCAAATTCTGTATTAGTGAGGTGAGACGTAATTATTTAGCAAGCATCCTGCAGCAACTAGTTGTTACTATCATGTCTGTGGTTGCAAGCACATCCACAAAGAGATGACGGGCTAACTAATGATGCAGCCCACTTCCCTCCAAGGGGGTATCAGCATGCAGATGCTGCACCGGTAGATGAGGACGTTCAGGAAGGGGGAAATCAAATCCTCCTGGAGGAGCTGGGTGAGAGCTTTCAGGTAATATGTCTTTATGCCTACCATACATAGCATTCTGGTGACTTAAGGCCCCGTTTATAGCCCAGGACCCAGGGGTGATCCTCCTCCACCACTCTGGATACCCTGATGACCTGATGACCTGATGACCTGTGTTAGAGGTGCCCCAGCCTTTTCTTTGAGCTCAGGGAGGTGTGGTGAAACCCAGGTTGCCATACAGCAGCCACTGTCTGCTGGCTGGAGGCACCACATAGCCTCTTCCCCACTGACTGGAATACAGATGAGAAGACTCACATTCCCCGTGACTCCTCCCACGGTGGGTGACCATTGTAACCTGAGACTTGGCAGTCTAAGCTTTGAACTTGACACCTGTTGGGTTCCCCTTCCTTCTGCCTCAACCCAGACTCCAGAGTCTACAACCAGAGACCGACAGATCACTCCTGCAGTCCCTAAAACAAAGGATTGCTCTGAGTTCCGCCTTTGAGACCTGCTGAATGGCACGTGTGCTGACTGGAGACATTGTTGGGTGTGAACGGACTGACCACCTGGGGACATCTGCTCTTGGCTTCCTCCCCCACCTCATGTTGTGCCTACGGCCTCTCCCTGGAGCTGAGATCTGCAAGACGTCCTGGGCCGCTATCCTCAAGAGCTGCCCTCAAGACACCTGACTTTCCTTGACTCTTTCCTGACTCCTCCCAAATTGTTTATGTTATGCAAATGTCACTGTAACCTAGAGATCCAATTTCGCTTTCCTATAAATACTGAAACCCAAAAAAGTAAAGTGGGAAGCCTTGATTGGGACGCAACTTGGCTTCGTGTCCTTTTGTTCTCAAACTCTGTTTTTCAGGCATTTTCCTCCTTTCGAGAGAGAACCCAGGTTCGTGAAACTGCGGGACAGTTTCAGACACCTTTGACGATAACACCAGGAATCTTCATAGACATTCTGTTCTAGGTGTCTCTTCACTGGATGCTTCTTTGTGCCAATTCTTCTCAGCTGTTTAACGATGAGCTTCACTACTAGCCCTAGTGGCCACCTTGGAGCATCACGGACTCAGGCCACAGCCTTCTCTATAGTGGATGTCAGAGTGTTAACACCCAAGCATCTCCACCGTATGCCCCAGGGACCCGGTGACAGCAGGATATGTCACCACTAGCTGCCAAGATGCCACACATTCCCACTGTCACCACATCCTCCCCGTGGACATGCGCTATATCCCCTTATAAAAGGCCAGTCCTTCCTCCTCCTGCTTTCTTCTCCCCCCACCCCCTCCAACCCTCTCCCAGAGGCAGCCTCTGTATACTCCGCTCCCAGTAACCCTCCCATGTGAGACCTGGTGTAACTTTATGGCATCCAACACAGAGATCACAGCACAGAGTCTATTTATTTAGTTTATGTGTGTGCACATGGGCATGTACATACCACAGTACAAAGGTGAAGGTCAGAAAATACCATACAGGAGTTGATTCAATCCTTGGGACCCACCTAGCAGAAGGAGAAAGCCAATTTCTGCAAGTTGTCCACTGACACACACACCTTCATTTCTTGCTTGACCGTGGTTATCTCCACTTGAAATGAAGTCACACTAATCCTCCTGGGCAAGTGTCTTCAAACCAGCTAAATCAGCCCCAGACTCAGAACTAATGGCCTCACATCTTTGCAAGATTCAAATGGCACCTTCTTTCTGTAAAGTTTTCTCTGTGCTTCCAGGCAAAAAGAGACACTCCCCCCACCCCCCCGAAAAAAAAAACCAATCCCAATGTTTAATAATAATAATTATATTGGCCATCCTAGTAATCAAGACACATTTTGCCTTGTCATGTGCTCAGACAGCATTCTGAGTATTTGCCATGGATTATCCCAGCATTCACTGCCAGGTGGTTTAATGATCAGTTAGCATGTGCATCTGTTCCCGCTCCTCAGTGCCAAAGCCATAGCAGAGATGGTGTTGCCTCCTTCTTCCTCTCCATCCCCCTAGTCACTAACACAATGCTTGGCACAGAGCACAGTGCGATCTGCTCAGTCACGGAGATCGAAACCTGTCCTGTACTCATGACTCAGCCGATCCGATTCAGAGCTGTGTGTGAAGTGACTGCAGAGCTGAGGACAGACCAGCTAATCCCCAGGTAGGCCTCCCTGGGGCGGTCCCCACCCGGGAGTGTACTGGCCCGACATCTCTTGATCACCAGGACCCAGCCTCTCCCTTCTCTCCTATTATTTATTCCCAGGTTTCTAGACACACCATCTCATTTAATGCTCTTATTTTAGACCCGAGAAAACTTTTGGAGACAGAGTTCTTTCCTTGTAGGTCACTCTTAAGGTGGGGGGAAACAAGCCAGGCATTTAACAAGCCCAAGGAGGCTGAACCTATGTGCATGTGTATTTTGTCTGTGTTGCCTGTGCCATTTCTGTTTTCTGAGCCCTCAAACCATCAGTAACAAACATAATCCCTTTGAGAAAAGAAAATGATGGTCTCAATGGAATGGTGCTATGTGAGCCTCTGGTGTTTGCCCCAAAGAAGCAGGAAGTGGGGTGGGGTGGAAAAATGGCAGCTTGCCGGATCCTGCTGACTCTCTTTGTCACTTCCTTCAGTTTCCCTGAGTTGCACTCTCTCAGCACTTTATTCTTACACAGGGAGCCTGTCCAGTTCACCTTCCTGGTGAAGTCTGAGCCTCTTCTGGATCACACCTGTTTCTGCACAGGTAGCACCCAAGCTCATCTTCCTTTGGGCATCTGTTACATGCCCAGTGCCGAGCCTGTCAGCAGACCTTACTTCCTACCTCCTATGTGCCCGGTAGGACTACCCTCATAGACAAAGAGACTAGGACTCAGAGGCCTGGGATTGCCAAACTCATTTGACTCACAATGTAGCAGACAGAGCCGGAATATAGTCGGCATATGAATTTTAAACCCATGTTCTTTCTACCGTTGCACATCTTTTTTTTTTTTTTTTTTTTT
>JADRCC010566991.1:0-12026 GCA_019843855.1 Hylomyscus alleni
TGGAGTCCAGGTTGATCTCCTGTACTATCAGGGGCATCAGATCATAACACATTTGTCCCTGCATTTCCTCTACACAGGAGCAATTCTGGGTTAATATTTTTGAGATGGGTGGGTGGCCCCATCCCTCAACCGAGAGCGTGCCTGGATATGGTTCTGTTGGAATTCTTAAGCATCTTGATCATGCAGGACAATTGCGCAGATAAACACAGCTATTGTCAGTTCTAGCACATGCCAAACCCAGGCCTCCAGAGCACTCGTCCTCATCCTCCGGCTCGTACGTTCTTTCTGGCCCCTGAGCTATGACCTTACCTGCGTCTCAGGAGGGGACTGATGTAGCTGCTCCACCTATGGCTCAGTATTCTCAGTGTTTCGAACAGTTGGAGTCTCTAGCGACTACCCTCTGCAACAAGAGACATCTCTCACATGGGTTCTTGAGAACACATTAGTTAGTGTACAGTGAGGTCATGAGAATAAATCAACCCAAATTTTTATGTTGACTCAAATACAACAAAATCTAATTTCTTGCTTACTAAGTCATTTGTGTGGCCAGTGGTTGGCCTCTCTGCTGTAAGATTTTAAGCTTCCAGCTATTGCCCACTTGCTAGACCATCTCCAAACTCATCTAAAGAGGGAAAATGAAAAGAGAAATCCATCTATTTCTTTAGGACTCAGAAATGGCATGTTTATATTCCATTGGCTACAAGGAATATTCCACTGGCTAAAAGGAATTCCTTCCTCATTGTTAATGGAGTATTGTTTGAAATTAGAAAAAAGAAAATGTCAAAATACGGTTAAAAGGATGACCCACGACGAACAGTACCTCGGAGAACTGTGAAAGAGGATCCAGGAAAAAAAAAAGCAGAGGGCCTTTTACCTCGGGTGCATTTTCATTTCGTTGGATGTGATTTTGTGTCTCCCATGTTACATATGTACATTCAGTTTATAAGGCATGTTTATTCTTGGTTGTCAGGCCATAACTATAGAACCCAATCTGATCGGTTTAACCCTGAATCTGGGTACGGCCTTTGGCCTCACTTCTGGGCTTTCCCAGATCTGATCTGTAGTACATTCCAGGCCGTTGCATTTCAACTGCTGTGTCCTGAGGAAGTTCTGGGGAGAGGGCTGCTCTGTCCATGTTTACTGTGTGCTTGCTGGCATTTATTGACGTATTATCCTGACCATGTTTTTTAGAATGCAACCGTGTTTTTAGATCATTACTTTGTTAAATTTGCATATATAAAAGTACACTAAACCTGCAGGAAGCTTGTCTGCAGCATCAGACCGTAGTCTGCCCCATTCTTCAGGTCCTCAGATCCGGGGTCCAGCAAACAAGATCCGCCCAGGTCAATGGAAGAGTGGACAGAAAGAAAATAGGATGTCTTGGTGAAGGGTTGGTAGTGTCTGACATAGGAGGGAAGGTGTTGGGACAGTCAAGACCACTGGGAAGAGACTACATGAAGGTCTTCCCTAGTATTTGGGAACATTTACTATGACATTCCAAACTGTCTTGCATATAAGAAATGACGCAATAAAACTAATTGAAACCATAGAGAAATTAAAAATCTCACACTTGTATATATCTTTAAGAGAGGAGACATAAAAAAAATCAAAAATAAAAGGAAAGAGCTTAAATAGTCAATGCCAGGGCAATTTGCTTGACAGAAATAAAAGAAGCAGAGTTTGCCAACATCTTAGGTCCTGTAGATTTATGCTATATATACATAATCTTACTGGCCAAAGGGGAAAAAAAGTTAAAACCACTTGAAAATAAAGGATATGTACATATAATTTTCAAAACATAGAAATCCTTTCCTTTTTTAGTGAATTTTTATTTGTGTACCTACTTTGTTATATGTGCACCATGTGCATGTAGGTGTCTACAGAGACCACAACAGGGTGTTCTGTCCCTTGGAACTGAAGTTGCAGATGCTTGGGAGCTGCCCAGTGTGGATGGCTAGGGCTGAGCCTGGTCCTCTTTAAGAGCTACAAATACTCCTAACCACTGAGCCATGTCTTCAGCCCCAGAAGTGCTTTCTAAATAAGAAATGCATGTAAAATGCAAGGTTGAAAGAGCTGTTAAATTAGGTTAAAACTGAAGCAAAGTGGGTGTGCTAAGTGAAGTTAGCAATTTGAGGTTAGTGAAGATGATGAACTAGTGGCTAAGTGCTTAGAATGAAAAAGAACTTCTATAGACAAAATTGACTCAACAGACTTACCAAGCTAGACTATTTACAGAAGAAATCTAAAGACCATTCAGTATATAGCTAAGACAGCTGCCTTCTGTACAGTACAATACAATATAAATCAATAGGATGTCCTCCACACATCCCCAGACTGGCAAGCCTACATTTGCATATACTTGCTATGAGTCTAAGGAGCTCAGTTTTTTTTCTTTTCCCTGTTTCTGTTCCATTAACACAGTAACATTCTGCCTTATGGGGGTATAGATGTGCACTAACTAGATCACTAGGCTTCTCTCTCTCTCTCTCTCTCTCTCTCTCTCTCTCTCTCTCTCTCTCTCTCTCTCTCTGTGTGTGTGTGGGGGGGGGTAAGAGAGAGAGAGAGGGAGCATGAGAGAGAAACAGTCAGAGAGACAGAGACAGTTGCATACACATGTGGGGGTCAAAGGTCAACATAGCCCTCCCCAGATCAGCTTCACCTTATTTAAGTATCATCTGGAGCTCACTGTTTTTGGCTAAGCTGGCTGGCTAGCATTCCCTAGGATCTACCTATTTCTTCATTTCTCATTGTCTGCTTTATGGGGTATAGAAATGCACTGGCTTGCCAGAGATCTGAACTAAGGTCTTCATATTTGTACAGCAAGAGCTTAACCCATTGAGCCATCTCCAGCCCCTACACTTAACTCTCACAGACACCTGAGCCACAGAGGGGATGGCCAAGATCTTTCTGTATTAAGAGTCAGTGTTAGTTTTAGGTTCTGTAGACTTAGGCCTTGAGGTGGGCTTTCCTCTGCACTTTTCTTTTTCTTGCCCATTCCTACCTTATTCCTGCCAGGAGATCTCAGATGCCTGAGAACACCCTTCTGCTCTTCAGTGTAGCTTAATTCCATGCCCTGTCACTACTGCAAACCTCAACAGCAGTGTCTCTTTGCTCTGGAATTGATAAAGAGCAAAACAAAAGGAAACCAATGCTGGCTAAGATTGGGGATAGCTGTCCCCACTCCTAATGGTAATCACCATTGTTTTTACTTAGCACAAGCCTTTTGATGAAGGAAGGATGGTTTTCTTCATTTTCCCTAACACAAACAGAATTCAGTCCCGAGAAGCCAGACATGGTGGTCTATGCGTGTAATCCAAGGGCTTGGGCATGAAACACATGCGTTTAAAATTCTCTGTGAAACACATGTGGATCCCTTGGACTCTCTGGCCAGCCAGCCTAGACTACTTTGAAAGCTGCAAGCTCAGTGAAAGACCTTGACTCAAGACACAAGGTGGGAAGTGACTGGGGAATACATTTGTCATTAACTTCTGGTTCCCCACATGCATATGTGCACACAGACAGACACACAGACAGACAGATACACACACAGACACACAACACAGACACATACACACCTTTTACTATTTTCCTGCTTGTACCCATTACCCATGAGAAGTGTAAGTTTGCCTGAAACATCAGTGGGAGTACAGTTTAGAGAATTTGCAGCTTGCTCCAGGTAGAAATTGACCTCTGTTTCATTCCCTTGCCATGGTTTTGGTCTTTGTCTAGGCCTTTCAGGAATCCCTGCCCTTGTGCATCTTTTGCCTTTACAGGAAAACATTCTGAGAAATCTCTCTCGTCTCTTGTTTTCTTCTATTGTATTGTGTGCATACAATGGTGCCAAGACAAAAACTTGGCAAACAAGTTCTTGTCCCCAGACCATCTGTAAAATCTATTCTACTCCCTCTCCTGCCCTCAGAGAGATCCATGCATGTCCCCTACAGTCCTCTTCTTCATAGAACATCTTTGGGTCTATGAATTGATTGTTGCTTGGTTATCGTTTACTTAACAGCCAATATCTACTTGTAAATGATTACATTACCATATTTATCTTTATGGGTTTTAGATACTTCACATAGGATGATTTTTTTTCTGATTGTATCTATTTATCTGAAATTTTCATGGTGTCATTTTTTTTAAAACAGCCAAGTTAAAACTCTAATGTGTAAATAAACAACTTTTTAATTTAATTTAATTTTTTATTCATTTTTTTTCTGTTGAAGGACATCTAGGTTGTTTCTAGTTTCTGATTATTAAGAGTAGACCCGTAATGAATATGGTTGAGCAAGTGCTCTTGTGGCAGAATGGAGCATCCTTCGGGTGTATGCCCAAGAGTGGGTGGTATAGCTGGATCTTGAGTTAGATGGAATCCCAGCTTTCTGATTACCTGCCATATTGATCCCCATAGTGGCTGTACAAGTTTTCACTCCCACCAGCAATGGAGGAACGCTCTGTTGCTTCATATCCTCACCAACATGAGCTGTCCTTTATGTTATTAGTCTAAGCCATTCTGATGTGTATAAGATGAAATAGAGAGATGGATATATGCATATACATATAGATATTAAATATTATTAGCTACTAGATTTTAGCATTTTTATTTTGACCATAAGAACAAGTAGGTCTCTGACTCTAATGCCTGCTCTTGGGACTCTTTTTCTTCTCTTGGGTTGCCATGTCCAACTTCAATATGATGAATTTTGCTTCGTCTTATTATATTTTATTTTGTCATGTCTAGTCTTTATCTCTTGGAAACTTGTTTTTTCTTTTTTTTTTCCTAATGAGAGACAGAAAAGGAGTGGATCTGGAGGGAAGAGGAAGTGGAAAGACCTATGAGGCATGGAGGGAGGGAAAACTATAATCAGGATATATTATATGAGAAAATAATCTATTTTCAATAAATGAAAATAAATAAATAAAAAGAACTAGAGTGCGTGGTCTTTGCAATAGGAAAGGTAAAGGAAATTGTGAGGGAAGGCCTCTACTGTACAGTAGCATGGCTGAAGTCAAGGTTAGAGAAAATGCATGGAGACATACAACCAATAGTTGTATGACATACAACAATAGTTCTTTGCACTGCAGAGAACTATTTCATCCAAGCAGTAAGGACTTCCTGTATAAACCTGGCTGGCAAATCACCATCAGCCAAGGACGGCCTCTTCTTCCCAAAATGTTCCTCCAGTTCTGCTAGGGCTTGGATTCCGTTTGTCTCCTAAATTCTCCAAGAGTTCATATTCTAGATACTCAGCTGCTGTGTGGTGATGCTAAGAGTGGTGCAACCATAGAGGAAGTGGTAAGTACCACTCTCAGAAGAAACTGATGCTCATCTCATGAAGTATGTTAGCTCTCCCTTCCCGTCCTTGTACTAGACCATGATACAGCCTAGGAGACCTTGCCAAGGTGAAAAGTACCATGCTATGTTACTAGGAAAATTGGCCAAAATAAACATCTTTCCTTTGTGAAGTACCTAGCCTCATTATTTTAATGTAACAGTAGAAAACAGACTAAGAAAAGTCCTCTACTGACAAAGCTTGACATCAGTCCAGCTATTAAAATTAAACATCAAAAGACCAGTAGAGAAAGCTCTGAAGGGTAAACTCAGAGCTGAGAGGCATGGACTGGTGGCTGGAAGAGTGTGCCCACTGTTTAGTGGGCAGAGTCGGGATTTGGGGAAGTAATAAGAGTTCATTTGGATCAGTGACCTCAGCAGGCTACTCTCTATCCATTGGCTATCTATTCCCCTTAAGCACTTCATTTATTTTTATTTCTCTATCCTTTTCTCATTAAACAGGGCAGCATGATCAAGAGAGAGATAAGTGTGCGCCAACAAACTTGTGCCTTATTACAGAAGAACCTTCTTAAGAAATGGAGACTGAGAAGGGAGACCTTGATGGTATGGTTCCATGTCATGGCCACTGTCTCCTGATGATATAAATGTATTTGGCTCGAGAATCGCATGTGCTTTTCTCCTATATCACCCTACACACCAAAAAAAAAAAAAAAAAATGGAAATGCGAACCGTGAACCTCCCTTAGAAAGCAGGAATTGTTTTTAAGGTCATGAGTATGTTTGAAGAGACTTCATTCGATTGGTTTAAAAGCATTAACGCCGGCCAGAAATTCAGAATTCACCAAATGTCTTTTAAAGCCACTGGTCACACTTCTCACCAGCATTACCACTTGTAGACATAAGAGTTAGGATGGTGATAGTCTAAAACTGTGGAAAATAAAATGATCCAGAGAAAGGGGTATTTGCCATTTTCTCATTTGAATTGCTCTCTTTTTTATAATCTATTTTTATTTTATGTTCGTTGGTGTTTTGACTGAATGTATGTTCGTGTAAGGGTGCTGGATCCTTTGGAACAAGAGTTCCAGAGAGTTATGAGCTGCCATGTGGGTGCTGGGAATTGAACCTGGGTCCTCGAGAAGAGCAGCCAGTGCTCTTAACCGCCGAGCCATCTCTCTACCCCTTGAATTTCTTTCTTGTTTAAAAATTTTACTTCAGAAATAGCAGAAAGGGTTGGACATATATTCAGTGCCAAAAAATATTATGAAAAAAAAATGTCTAAGCTTATGCACTGGGGAAACAAATTAATTTATTGGGAGTTTGGGAATAGCTAGGGTTTCTAACTACCGACGCAAGGTGGTACCCCTCAGATGACCACCATTCTGCCTAGTACCCTTTAAAACATCTTGCTATGTAATCATGCTGTACCTACGTTATGCTGCCTCTTCAACAACCAGATTTTCAACAAGTCAAAGGTGTCTCGAACTGGTCGCCAAGGTAGCACTAGGTGAGAGTACTGTAAACAACACCTGGTTGCATTTTGTACTTTGTCACGTGGATCTGTCTCAGCACAGGCACTAAAAGGGCCCAATACATTCATACCCCTATCAATAACTGACTCAAATTACTAATGATTGCGTACCACACGTATTTCATGTGGTTCGTCTTTAAGACACACTGGACTTTTTACAAAGAAAGAGGCAAATTCAGTGGCCAAATGGTTGTGGATGGCTAACTCGGAATCGTGATTTTTCTCTCTGTTGGTTGTGGGTGAATAATCTGGGACTGTGATGTCTCTCTCTCTCTGTCCTTGGGCTGTGTAGGAGTGGATGAGCTCTCTGCTCCTTCTGCTTGTCTTGTACTGCTATCCTCATGGCCATGAAGCTACGGACTTGTCTTCAGTGCCTACCAAGTATCTGGGACTGGGACGAGTCGATTCTTTTAGACAATCCGAGTTCACAATAGGGTACACGCCTGTCACCAACGTGACACAGCAGATAATGGAGAAGGTAGCAGAGGCGCCTTTCATGGCAGGTATGTTTTCTAGTAACCTAAGAGTTAGGGTTTGACTCTCATCCGCTTTGTCCGTTTAAGTCTTAACAAGATATATAGCATTGAACATTTAGAGATGTCAACATAGGCACTTGGGTGTATTTTGAATTTTTTCCATTCTTCTTTGTTTTGTTTTTTGCTTTCAGCTTATTCAACTTGTTATCAGGGTGTCTGGGGAGAGGGTTCAGCAGTTAAGAGCACTTGTGGCTCTTTCAGAGAACCTGCATTGGGTTCTCAGCACCCTTACGGGAGCTCACAACCGTCTGTTACTCCAGGGCAGGCATCTGACACCCTCTTCTGACCTCTGCAGATATGAATTTACACGGTACACATACGTACATGGAGGCAAAGCACTCATAGGTGTAAAGATATATTATTAGGCTTCATAAAAGAATATAATACTGTATTGCTGCTTCTACTTACTATAAGCTAGTGTCTGACTTACACCATGTTACGCTTATTAAAATGACAACTATAGAAATAATTTAGCTGGCACCATACTGTATTTTGTTGAAGTTGGCACAATAATCAAATATTTGAAAAAAATTTTTTTTTTAATTATTCCTTTTGACTGTGCCTCAATGTAACTTCAGATATATCATCCCCCGGTTTAGACTGAATAATGTATTCAACGTCAGTAGTTGATTCAGCATTGTTTCCGTGAAGAACTTTTGTAAAAAATGACACACTTGATGTCTCAATGTTGCCTCTCTCCAGCATTCACTAACAACAAACGTGTTCCCCGCTCTCTCATCTGCAGGTAGAAAAGTCTTGGGACTGTTGGATGAAGAATACATCAAGGAATTAACAGAAAGTCATGTGGAAATAATAAGAGTCATTTTTTCTGATACATTCTCATATCATCTGAAATTCCAATTTGGAGAGAGAATCCCAAAGTCAAAGGAACTCAGAGACCATACTGGTAGTTCCCCAGATACACAGCCACACACTACTCTCTATTTCAATGATGTTGACCCCTTCATAAGGATAGATGTTATTATGCCAAATTAGACAACCTCTAAAAATGTCTTTTCCTGTTGACATGTGTTAATATATTCCACGTATGATTGCTTTACATGGTTAGATGTGTATGCATTTGCAAATGTAGATGTATATATACAAATAGTGTTATTTGAATATATAACTGTAAAATATGTATGCACTTACAAATGTATATGTGTACGCACACTTAAATACTAATAGTGTTGTTTATAGTATATAGCTATAAAATATTTATAGATGAAATAGGAAAACTTCTTAGATGAGAGAAGGCACATTCTGGGTGCTATGTCCACAGGCTAAACTTTCTATCAAATGCTTAAAGTTACATGAACAAGAAGTTTCCAAAATTCCATGGTAAAAAGGGTACCCATCCCCAGAGGAACACATGATTATTGGATTTGTCTTTACAATTTTGCTTGGCACAGGAACCAAGAGATAATGGATGTTAGAAACAATCTTAGAACAAATGAAATCTTGAGTTTTAGAAAAGTGGAGATTCCTACATGACTCTGGAGGGGCAGAGTAACATCAAGGGAATAGACAAGCTTGCCTGCATAGTCAACAAGGCAATGAACAAGATCAGCTGTTATCAGAGGGAGAATGAAAGGTTGTTTGTGTTACCTAGGGTTCTAGATGAAAGTCTGGACTGTAAAAAAAAAAAGATTAAATGGAAAAAGAAAGAAAATTTACTTTTGAATAAGTATAAGATTGAGTTCACCTTCTTTGGGGTTTGGAATCATGTGTTAACTTGCCCGTCTGGCCTGGGAAAACTCCATTAGAAATATGTCAATCAAAATAATCCCATCTTTCCCTCAGTCATTTTAGTCATCAGGCATTATATTGCAGCAAAACACAAGTAACAAATACACACATCACAGAATGTCCTTGTTGACAGATATATATTTATTAGATGGTATCTGTAAAGATTTTTCCAATACAATATTTCTATTAATTCTTTGAGAACTTCATGCAGTGTATTTTGAACATAATTATCTGACACTCACTTCTCTCCATGACTCCTTTTTGATCCAATTCCCACCTCACATCCCAATTTTATGTTCTATTCTTGAGTGTGTGTGTGTGTGTGTGTGTGTGTGTGTGTGTGTGTGTGTGATGTTTGGGTGCTCAGAGACCATTGGATCTCTTGGAGCTAGAATTAAATACACACATGTAGTTAGCACACAGACAAACTCAGACAAAACACACATACATATAAAATAAAATTAAAACAAAATTTGAAGAGGGATCATTGTTGGAGAAGGGGTGGAGAGACTGTGAGATTCGGAAGAGTCAGAAGTTTCCCATGAGGCTATGTCTCCTAGGAGAGTCAGAAAAGCTACATTCATGAAATCTCACCCACATGACCTACACAAATATGACACAGACAGACATGCTAATGTGGATGTAGGAAATTCAGGAGGCCTCTGCCTTACACAAAGAAACGCAAGCAACTAAGGAATGCTAAGGACAGGAGAAAGCAGTCTTCCCTAGAGAAGAGCACATTAATCGATTTTTCCGATACCTAGAGGTCAGTCCTGAAAACATACATAGAAGTAATATTATACAAACTGAGCAGGTTACATTTATATATAGCATAGTATAAGTAGTTATATATGTGATGTATTGAGGTATATGTGTACACACATGGAAGCAGAGAGAGACACTTGAAAGGGCTTGGAGAAAGGGAAGGTAAGGGGGATTTTGTGTAATTATAAGCTCAACAATTTTAAAAGTATTAAAAAAGCTTGCTGGGATAATCCAAGGTAGATGGTTCCCTGAGAGACCTCTGCCTGACTCACATAGCATTTATGTTTTCATAGATTTTTGAGCAGTTGGAATTGGGGGCTGTTGTGAAGTCCACTGCTTGCTGTTCTCAGGGTAGAAATAACCTATAGTTTTTGCTTATGGTTTCTTTTGTCCACAAAGCTCATTGTTATGAAACGTATGAAGATGTTAACTGTCTGATATCAACATTCTGGGAGGAAGGATTTGTGGCTCTTCAAGCTGCCATCAATGCTGCCATCATAGAAGTAAGTGCAAAATGTTGACTGCACTCAGATACACAAGACAAATCGCCAGAGGCATAAAAGATACAGCTCTCTTCTTTCATCAATTCATTCACTCAAGGAAAAAGTTACTAAAGTTGCTGTGTGTTATATAACAAAGACAAAAATCTGAGGAAGAGTGCCTCTTGCATGACATCAGCCTTGTGAGGAAGCCATTTAGGTAGAAAGAAAATCCTCAAAGCAGACACTGGCTACAGTAGGGTCTGTCTTAGTGTTCTGCTGCTATGAAGAGACAACATAACCAAATCAGCTCTTATGTTAAAAAAGCATTTCCCCGGAGGCTTGCTCCCAGTTTCAGAGGGCTAGTCTATGATCATCATGGCAGTCCATGATTGTACAGGCTTGGTGCTGGAGCAGTAGTTTTGAGCATTCCATTCTGATCCACGGGTAGCACACGGAGACCATAGGAATGAACCTGGAATGAGCTTTTGAAAAACGCAAAGCACACTCCAGTGACTCACCCCCCACCCCCAACAAAGCCACTCTGGCTCCAGCAAGGCCACGCCTCCTAATCCTTCCCAAATAGTTCTACAAATCACTTTGCCTTTGCCACCCATTATGATAACTAGTACTCTCACCTTGCCTTCGGTAACTCAGTGCTATTGTCTTACTCCTGCTTCTTTGGGAAGCAGGGGGCAATTAAACCTGTAAAATCTAATTCATTTCACTAAAGCATCAGTGACTTCATCCCTACTAACTGGGGACCAAGCCGTCAAACATACAAGAGGATGGGAATCTATTCTCATTCACACTATCTCCCAGAATGCCATGGGATAATTTCCAATCAGAATAGTAGTTAAACTTGGGACATGAGGTAAGAACTATACTGAATGTCCAAGTTTGGAAAAGGCATTTCGAACTATTCTGTAGTGATGTCAGCTGGAGAGTTAGACAGGAGGTAAGATCTGATCATTGTGGGTAAACTCGGAGTGCCTGAGCAGGATCCAAGTGGATCAGTAACAGGACATGAATATGGAATTTTCCTCTAGCAGATGATTGTGGCAGGCCAGTAAGGGATTCCCTGGAAAGGGATGATTTAAAACAGAGCATGTCATTCACCATCTTGCAAGTTTTATTAACAGGTACCACTTTGTCTTCAGACCACAACAAACCATTCGGTGATGGAGGCACTGCTTTCAGTGTCGGGGAGATTCATGAAGATCCATCCTTTCATCAGTCAAGAAGGAATTCTGACTGATTTCTTCATCTTCATCTGCATCATTTCCTTCTCCCCAATCACTTACTATGTGTCAATCAGTGTTGCAAGAGAGAGGAAACAGATGAAGGGCTTGATGATGATGATGGGCCTTCGGGATCCAGCATTCTGGTGAGTCAAAGGCGGGGCAAACAACTAAATGGGGCTTCGTGAGAAACAGGGCATTTTGGCCTGTGTTCGATAGAACCAGTGGCTCTCTAGCTTTTTGCATTATCTCTCTGCATGGAATGAATAGATCTTGGTGTAACTGGTGTAACGTCTGCCATGCCGATGCTGGGTGTCTTTTCTGTGCTTTTCTGCTTAAAGTGAAGACCCTGGGATTTAGGGTTGCTGAGTAGCCTCACGTGAAGCAGGGATCACTGGGTGGCTATGCACTCTGGTGGCAGTGTCAGGAACGTTAAAGA
>JADRCC010566996.1:0-14262 GCA_019843855.1 Hylomyscus alleni
CCCCCCCACACACACACCGTGTGCTCTAAACACTGTAGAATTCTTCATCACTGTTATTCTCTACTGATGTCTGCATCAGCCACAGATCAGTAAACCTACAGAGTGGTGCTCTTAGGACGACAGGGGGTCATACTTGTCTTTAGGGCTGTCTCAAAGCTGCTTGGGAGGCAAGTTTCTTGTGGACATCCTGGAGTGCAGTGGAGAACCCTTATTCAGGATCTTCTCCCTCTCTGAAGGATTTGAGTATCTACCTGATCAGTTATGAGTCCGAATACAGGTTGACTCAGGTTTGACCTGACGTTCCCAAGATGGAAAGCTATTCTGAATGCTTGGATATAAAACCGCGATGCTTACGTGAGACTTGAGAGTCAATTTATCCTTTAAACTTGAGAAATTACCAAACCCTCAGGTCTTGTCCAAACCAACTGAATCCAAAACGTGAGAGATGGATCAGCACAGTAGCAGAGAAGATGCTACTTTAAGGTTTCCCTTTAAAATGAAATCTCAGCTTGACTTCATTTTTGGAAAGGAAGGATTTCTTCATCAATAAAAATACCTAGAAAGGAGGAAGGTTAGTGTGGACACGCAGAGAGCTTCTCCTGCTCCCCAACTCCTATCCTAGCAGTTTTCATAACAGTTGATTTGTGATCCCAGAGTATTTCTAGTCCTGTCTAATGCGGGCCTGGAACTGTTGGGAGCTGCTGGGGTGTTAGGCTGCAGCATCCAGGCGATTCAGAGAGCAGCCCTGGAATGTCACTGTAAACTCGCCCCCTCCGCCCCCTGCGCTCCCCTCCTCCCCCGGGTTGTTTTCCTTTACAACCTAAAGCTGATCGGTTTCCCCGTTGGGAGGCTACTGCCGCCCGCCCGCCCGCCCGCCCGGGTGGCCTATGCCGCAGGGG
The DNA here is from genome assembly GCA_019843855.1 of Hylomyscus alleni. Taxonomy (NCBI): domain Eukaryota; kingdom Metazoa; phylum Chordata; class Mammalia; order Rodentia; family Muridae; genus Hylomyscus; species Hylomyscus alleni. Next base: position 900 of record JADRCC010566996.1, read on the forward strand.
GCCGCGCGCGCTCCGGGGGGCTGCAGGCGGAGGCCCGCGCTAACAGGTGCGCGCCGTGTCCTCCCCGGAGCCGCGGAGCCGCCAGCGGCGGGCGCGGGGTTCGCCCCTCGCACCGGGCAGAGCCTGGCCCGCCCGGCCTCTGTCGGGGGGTGGGGGGAGTGAGAAGAGAGCGGGAGGTGGGGGTTTGGGGGGAATGCGAGCTGCGTCCTTCCTCGCCCCTCCTGACATTCCAACGTCCTCGGCTCGCGGCGCCCCGGATGCGGCCTACTCGGCCGCCGGCTTCGAGGTGTGGGCGACCGCGAGGCTGGGCCCAGGCAGCCAAGGGGACCGGATGGGCGGGAGGGAGCGCCACGAGCCCGCTCAGCCCCGGGACACCCGGGAGACGTGGCCGCATCCCATCCCCAGGCCCCGGAGCCCCCAGCCGGGAGGCGTGCCCGAGGGTCGGGTTGGAGGTTGCCGAAGGCAGCGTCTCGCCCCCGCCGGACCCCTCCCGAGCGCCGTGCCGCCGCGCCGGGGTGCCCGGGAGCCGCCGGGCACCGCATTCGCCCCCTGGTGGCGCCCAGACACGCAGGGCGCGGCCGCCTTCGCAGCGGAATGAGCTGTCCACAGCAGCACTGGGCGCCGCCCGAGGTCACGCCGGAATCTGGCGCCCGGCTGGGAACCAGGGAGGCAAAGCAGCCGTGGGGAGGGATAGGGGCGGATGATGGGACAGAACCATCAGGAGACCTGAGGGTTGTCTCTGGGTCCGTGTGCTCCAAATCCCGTGCGAGCCTCTCCGCTGGTGTGATGCAGGGCGGACATCTAGGGGTCTCACCCTCCAGCGGGATCCCACTCTCACCCAATCTCCTTGGGAAATCACAGGAAATCTCTCTCCCGCGGTGACCTGACAATGACAGCTATGGCTCCAGCCAAGTTGCCCCCCCCCCACACCCAGGAGAGCTCCGAGGAAGTGGGTGTGAAGAGGTTTCCTCAGGAGAGACACCGCGTTCAGAAAGGTCCTTGAGTTGACCCTAGGGAGAATGGCACTGTCCTGGCTTTAGGGAGTTTCAGCCTCTGGGTGCTTCCCGTCTCAGAAGGCCAAAACAACTAACTGGGAGACAATAGGCACAGCAAAAGGCCTAGCAGCAGGTGTCTTGGGGAGGGGTGGGAATGAATCCGAGGGTGGATAATGAACACCGAGCAGTCAAAATGCCCCCACTGGACAGGGTGGGTAAAGAGAAACTGAGAATACTCCTGGTCGGTCTGTCTGAAGGGGGAAGGAGGGTGGCCAAACTCAGAGGCCCAATGAGGGTATGGTTCAGCATTGAGAAACGCGAGGGAGGAAGCGTCTCTAGGGGAGGCAGGCAAGCATTCTGGAAAGGCTGCCACGTACAGTCCCGAGCAGCACATATCGGGAAGTACAAGTCCTGGGCTTCTTTTAGAATCTGGTGAGACTCAGGAGTATCTGTCAGGAAGGAAGAAACACTTGGGGCGGGGCAGGAAAGCAACTCCCCATTAGGTTCAAAGGCAAAAATGCTTCAAACCATGAAGCAGCCATTCCAGTACCGGGCAGCAAGAAAGGGAGACCCGGAAGCTTCCTGGGGAGGAAGCCAAAGCCCGACTCCTCAGTCGACCAGCAGGGGGCGCAGGAGTTTCTGACCCTTTAGAGCCATCAGAGGGGACCAATAGCAGACAATCTGGCTACGTCAGTTTCTGCCCCATTACCCATTCTATTTCCCCATCAGTCATTCAGGTGGCTAAGCAGTTCCCATCCACACAGCCTCTGATTTTGTACAGAGACAACAAGCCTGGAATGGCACTTGCAGGCTTTCCTGTGTCTTCATGTCCAAATGTGGGTGGGGAAGGTCTCCGGCTACTCATGCTCCATTCTTTGACTTATAAAGCCAATTTTTTTTTCAGCTGGAGACAGACTGACCATTGAGTCTTATTTCAGCGGCAGGTCTACTTACTTGATCGTCCGTGGCTTCCTGAAGGGCCTGTCCATGCCTGGGGAGGGGGGCTGCCTCATAGAAACCCCTACAAACTGACCCTATGGCAAGACCCCATAGGTCAAGCCCAGCAGTCCATCTGAAAATGCCAGACACCTCTGGCTGCGCTGTCATTTCCATGGGGTAGCAGGTGGTGGTTCCAGAAGAGTCAAGAGCTGGCATTTCTGAACTAACACCCATAAAGGCAGCTTGGAGCATGGGATTCCCATGTCACCCAACACTGAGAGTTAGGGCAAGCTGTGAGATATTTGTCAGGTATGGCAATTCAGGAGGACACCAAGGGCAGAGGGCAAGCACTATGGCAAGGTCTTGTCATAGTAAGATCTCTCCATGAGAGAGGGCTAGCTCTGGCTAAGAGCCCAATGAAGTACCATCTAGGAAAAGAGGCAGGCAAAAAGGTTTCGGGGTAGGAGTGTGATTCTCGAATACACAGAAGAGGACAAGAGGAGGGGAGAAGGGCCCTGATCTAATGGAACCAGGTCTAGTGCTCTTTGGTCCAGGCCAGGTTTTCTTTCTTTTGTAACCGAGTCACAGCTAAAGGTGACTCCATTTACTTGTGATGCTTGAAATTCCTCCAGCATCAGTCACTCCGTCCCGCTCCTTTTCCTGAGAAGGACTAGGTGAAAAGTAGGAAGATCCTTGCCTCATTTACTCATGCACGATGCTTAGTGAGTACAACTAAGGGCACGTGTCCCCTGTAGCTTCTGTTCCCATTACACCTCTGTCCTCTTGAATCGGCCCCAGAGAAGGACATGATCTTCCAGCTACCTTCTCTGCCGCTCCTTTTTTTTTTTTTTTAATGAACACAGCCATCAATTTCTAAGTCTCCTGTGTTCCAGAGCTGTGGTTAGCATGATCACCAAGTTAGGGATGTTAGGGTCATGACCTTACTCATTCCTCACAGTGGCTCAGAGACCAGTCAGGCACTCCTCCTTGGCTGGCTCTTGTTTCCTGCTCATGCCAGGTTCGAGGGGTTGAAGTCTGCTCCCTAAGCTGACAGAGATCACACACAGCAGCCTTGGCGCCACGCACTGTGGCGTGACTCCGTAAATATTAATTGACTCTGAGGACAAGCTGCACTTTGACTTTACCTCTGACTAATTAAATAAACCTACCATGTAAATCAGCAGAGGGGACAGAGGTACTCGGCTATGCTGTAAAGAAACCAGGCTGAGGGTCAGTTACACCCTTGGCTTCCAAGCAGGAAATCTTGCTTTGTCTGATCTGGACTTCTTCAATTTTTTTTTTTTAAGCCAGGACTAGAGTAGTGTCAGTGAGAAAATATATCACTCCTCTAAAACATCCTGAAGAACTAGGAGGAAGTAGAGTTCAGAGGCCTCTTAGGTTCTGCATGCTTGTAACAATGTATCTAAACTACAATGGGCATCACATGCTTGTAACAATGTATCTAAACTACAATGGTATCTCATCTGTGTAACAATGTATCTAAACTACAATGGGTAATGCATGCTTGTAACAATGTATCTAAACTACAAGATACAACCCGCCCAGCCATCTCCTCTCCTCTTAATCCCCTTCCCTAAGGCATCATACATCAATACGTGTGGATTACCTGGGGGAAGCCCGGGAAGACTGGAAAGATGTGATATGAACATCCCTTCCAACCATGCCTGGATATTTAAACTGCTGAGGCTGGGAACTTTACTGCTTTGTCCTTCCTTTCCTCTATGAGGAAGAAAAATGTACCATGGTGATGTTTCCCCAGGTCCTCTGATGGGATGCCACAAACAACTGGGATGCCAGGAGCAGGCTACTTCATCTTGCCAGGCCTGGTCTCTTCTTTGTTTGATGGGGAATAGAAAGACTGGCCTCACTAGGCAGTGGTGGTGCATGCCTTTAGTCCCAGCATTCAGGAATCAGAGGCAGGAAGATCTCTGTGAGCTCAAGGCCAACCTGGTCTACACAGCAAGTTCCAGTACATAGAGAGACCCTGTCTACAAAAAACAAACAAAACAAAACAAAAAAAAAAACAAACAAATGAACAAAAAAACCCCCAACCAAAACCAAAAGCAAAAACCCAAACAAATAAAAACATAAATGGGGTTTGTTGAGAGGATTCACAAAATTACTGTTGCTCACTGCACAAAACACCAAGTGCTACTATTTGATTTGAAAAAGATGGTAGCAACTGTATCAACAGGCTACCTTTGAAACTTATTATGTGTATGGGTGTTTGTTTACGTATATGTCTATGTACCATGCCAGAAAAGGGTGTCATATGCCCTAAAACTAGAGTTATAGATGGTCTTGACATCATATATGTGTTAGGAATAGAGCCTGGGTCCTCTGGGAGAGCAGCCAGTGCTCTTAACCACTGCACCAGCTCTCCAGTGCCCTTATCTCCACTTGTAAAGACAGGGTTTGCCTACTAAGTCCTCAAAGTCTTGATCCACTTGCCTCAGCCTGTCTAGTGCCTGGGTTACATGTAAATACCATCACACTCAGTTTCAGTGTTTTATTTTTTTATTTTTTAAGACAGCTCCTTTTTACCCCATATGTGAAAAGAGAGGGTAAGTATAATCTCAAAATGATGCCTTTAAAGGCAAAATGTGGAAATGAAATGAGTTAAGGCAGGGGCTAGGGAAAGGGCAGCTAGTGAAAGCTACTGAGGAAGGATATATAGGTGAAGCAGAATGTCAGGCCTTTTTCTTCCCATCCATGTCTGGGTCCTGACTCTCATTGATCCCCATCTCTCCTCCCATGGATGGTGTTCAGAGGCCACTTCTGAGGGCCTGTGGCTCATGGCAGGCCATTCCTTACTCTGTCCTCTTTCAAGGAAATATTGCACGGTCACCACAGTGGGGCTAGCAGGGGGCCATGCATAGTCCCCTAGAGCTTCCAGGCAGGCCCAAGATAGACATTTACATTTAACACTTTGGAAGGATCAAATGTGGTTCTCAAAAAGCTCAGCCTTGCAAGCTTTGGAGAAGGCCCAGGTTTGGCTGCCTTTAACTCCCAAATTCTTGTGGGATGTTGCAATTACTTGTGACAATCCCTTTCCCTGCCGGGGACTTTGATTTCAGATTTAGACATGTAAAACTGGGTGGCTGGCTAGGCTTTGAGCAACTTGGGGGCTGGGCGAGGATAGGCCAGGAAGGATCTTTGCAGCGGGTGCCTTTGCAAGAGGGGATCCCCAGGAATGAGAGGCTGAGGTGTTGTTTGTGTTAGCCAAACTTTTCAGCCCCTGTGGAAGATTCCTTTCTGGTGGGGGGATGGTTCCTTCTGCCTTAAAAATATTTGTTTGGTCATTTATTTAGAAAAGGTCCTGCTATGTTGCCCACACTGGTTTCAAACCTGAGCTCTCATCTCAGCCTCCAAAGTCATTACCAGTGAGTGCTACCACGCCTTGCTTTCATTCTCTGGCTTTCAAAACATAAGTGTCTAAGGAAATATTTTGGGGGGTTGTGTTAAACTAGGGAAGTTTTCTGATTACTATTATGTATTCCACAGTGCTCACTTTTAAACTGTGTGCCCTGGACAAGCAGTGGATGAAGATGCCTCATGACCATGTGTGATGGTATAGTGGAAACCTATGCTGATTTGGTTCCAAAGAAGCCTAGTATAGGGAGACCAAGAAGATGCAGACACAGAGAGGAACATGGCTAGGCAAAAGGAGTCTATGTGTTGGGACTCTGTGGCTTTAGCAAATAGCCTGTGCTTTCACATTGCCATTGTACATATTCTTTAGTAGTAGTAGTAGTAGTAGTAGTAGTAGTAGTAGTAGTAGTAGTAGATGATTTTGGTTTTTGAGACAGAGATGGCCTGCCTCTGCCTCCCGAGTGCTGGGGTTAAATGCATGCACCGCCATGCCTAGCTTCATTGTTACCTGTTCCTAAAGTCCATTCATATCTTCTGGGGTACTCTGACTCATGATGGGCTCCTGTGTTCTATTACTTGCCCACATCTGGTGTGAAAGCCCATACAGCTTTGGTTTTGGCTCTGTTAGTAGTCATACCGGCAATAAGACAATGGCTGTTCTCCTAGAGAGGGATTTAAGTAGATGGTCTAGGGCCTTGTTCCTTTATCCCAAAGCCTTTGGAAGTTGGCCTGATGGAGCTGCTTGTTATGGAACTAGAACTAGGGATCAAAAATGGCTAGAAACTCTGTGGAGCTCAGGCTGGCTCCAATCATAGGCTGGTACCTGCTGGCAAATCTAGGTTCTTGTGTTTAGCTATGCACTGTAGCAAATCAAACTTGTCTTCAAAAAAAAAAAAAACCACTCTGTTGGTAACAAGAAAACAACCTGAACAAACAAAAACAAGAGCGTGCCTGGAATGGAAAGAGGAACACTAAGCTGATGAGTAAGTGTATCTGGGATGAAAACCAGCCAAAGGTCCTGGGAGGAAAAAAAGAGAGAAACACAGTACCGTCAGCCATACTCCAACCCCACAGGAACTACAATGGTATAGTTCAGGACCAGGAAGAGGAAAAAGTTCAAAGCCACATAGAATCAAGAATTAGCTCCATGTATCTGTGGGAGTTCCAGTATAAAAGCAGTATTTGAAGGCCTTGGGAGACGATGTCCTGATGTCCCGTGGAACCATGGGCACTGGTCAGCAAGCCCGAGAAGAGCTATACAAGTTGATTCCAGATGAATTAAGGATCTAAGAGGAGATCCAATTCTGAAAGAAGCGCGCACACACACACACACACACACACACAAACACACACCCCTATCTGAAGATTGATAGGGGAGCCTTTACGAACCATAGAACACAAAGCTGTGAGGGAAAGACTGATACATTTGATTAAGCCAAAGGTCAAAACTTTTGCAAATAACATTAAAACAAAAACCGTTTGGCCAGGACTGAGGGGTGGATCATCCTTACAGGGAACAGCCTGTGAGAAGAGATGGTTTCAAAGATCTAAGACAGATCTTCTGCTTCCCTGAAGGAGAAGTTGCCTCGCTGCAGGAAGGGCATGTCTTTCATTGTCCATCATTCCCAGTGTCCTACCATCAAGAGCCAGTGCTGCTCAGAACTGTTCAGCATGCACTAAGGGGAGCAGCGTGTGGAGAGAAAGAAAGACGGTGGGAAGACCAGGAACAACTTTACCCCTGCTTCATGCAGAAAGTTGGAGGAAGGGCTGCCTCTGCAGCCATCACAGGCTCTAATGCACAGACCATCTTTCAGAATTTATTGGACACAACAGGATTTCCCAAGTCCTCATTTTCACTGGGTGGCGGTGGCAACTGTCTTTAATCTCAGCACTCAGGAGGCAGAAGTAGGAGAATCTCTAAATTCGAGGTCAGCCTGGTCTACAGAGAGAGGTCCAGGACAACCAAAGCTATATACTGAAACCCTGTCTCCAAAAAAAACAAAACAAAACAATCCTCATTTTTCACTTGCAAAGAAACATGCTTTGGAAAAGCATACGAAGAAAATGTCACCCTGTGTGGGCTTTTTTCTCCAAGAGACCCCTCAGATTTCCTTAGTTCTAGGATCATGGCCCCATGATCTTGTGGCACCCTGTTGAATAATCTGAGATTCTTGGCTGAGCTGGGTACTCTGACAGCGGAGTCTATCAGGCTTTTATGTCTTTTGGAGTTCACTTGATATCATGTCTAGCGAATACTCAGACAAGACCCTCAAAGGACAAATAATATCCTATGGAGCTTCCACCAGCTAATACACTTCTGCACTTTGTGGAGATCAGGGTCTGTTCTTGGAGTCAGGAGTCACTGTGCTAGGCTCTTCCCAGCTCCCATTTCTTACTTGTAAACTGATTATAAGTTTACCTGATTCACCTAGGATGCCGGTCACGTTCAATTCTTAGGGATCGCACGGTATTCAGTGCCAACAAGTAAAATGGGTTGAACCCATGTACCTGGGGGTTTGAGAGAAAGGGAGATGTTCTCATCAAGGGAGCAGATGCAGTTTTACGAACAGATGCAGAACATGACCTGAGTTACAAGGAATTAAAGCACTGTGAGGAACAGAGACAGGTATCAGGACCAGCTATTATTGGATAGCCTCTACGATGGAGCATACTCCAAGAAGCATCAGATAATCCCTCTGGCCCCAATTTAGATTTTAGAGATATGTTGTAGGATTTGTTTGTTTGTTTGTTTTCAAGACAGAATTTGTCTGTGTAGCCCTGGCTGTCCCAGAACTCACCCTGTAGACCAGGCTGGCCTACTCAGTGGTCTGCCTGCCTCTGCTTCCTGAATGGTGAATTAAAGGTGTGCGCCATCACAAGCTGGCTATACTGGAGGATTTCACAAGAAATATAAGGAGTAAATACATGCAGCTGGGATAAAACCAACACATCTGACTCCTCATGAAAGGATATCCCAGAGGTAAGGTGAAAAGAAGCCTTGGCCCCTTGGAAACTTAAAACAAAAAACTAACAACAACAACAAACTAGACTCAAGAGCTTAGATTCACTATATCCAGAAGGAAAAGAAATAACTCCTTCCTATTAACTTCTGTGGGCCAACCATGTGTCAGGCATTCACGTGAGAGTAGCATGAAGAAGAGACTGTCATACCAGCACCAGTCCTACAACCAACACATCTACCTAACAAAGTCAGCCAACTCCGCCTTCTACCCCTGAGATGACGTCACAGAAATCCTCTCAGGCAAGAGTGGGCACAGCTGAGTGTTTGCTATCACTGCACCCATATTTGGGGGCGAGGGAAGGGCTTACTGAGCTTAAGAATCTCCAATTTCCCATACACATATGATGGGCTCCAGCTAGCCAGGGAAGGTCTACCGAGGAGAGTGGCTCTCCTCCCTTGCTGCTTTGGCTAAGAGTCCTGACCATCAGGCATGCTGAAAGAAACAGACTTTTAGTCACCTATGGTCAGTGTAGGACCCGTGATTCTGAAGTTACTTGAGCTGTGGCTTCCTTTGATGTTTTTTTTGTTTTGTTTCATTTTGTCTTAATGAAAATCAAGGATCATTCTATCAGAAAAATGTACATTGTCCTTGTAGGTCTAATCTTGTGTAAAATTTCTAGAACGTTTCAGAACTAGAATGTCCTTGGCCATGGTAAATCTAACTCCCCTCACTCCAGAGCTACTTCTAGGGCTGATTAGTTGCTATCTTAGATATCCAACAGGCAAATTAATATTCAGCGTTGAGCTCCAGTCATCCCACACCTGGGCAGATGGCAGAGCTACTGCCTGCATCTAGAATGAAGCAGAGTCCCTAGACCAAGGCCACACTCTGCTTATACGCTTTCCTCTACTCCAGTCTGAAACACAGACACAAAGTGGAAAGCTCTAAATAAATGTGACCCAGTATCTAGCTGTATCTATTTATTTATTTATTTATTTATTTATTTATTTATTTATTTATTTATTTTGTCTTTCGAGACAGGGTTTCTCTGTATAGCCCCTGGCTGTCCTGGAACTCACTCTGTAGACCAGGCTGGTCTCGAACTCAGAAATCCACCTGCCTCTGCCTCCCAAGTGCCGAGATTAAAGGCGTGCGCCACCACCGCCCAGCTCTAGCTTTATCTATGAAAGTCCTCTTTGCACAGCAAAGAGTAGAGAAGCCCAAAGCTTCAAGGGTGGGGGTGTTGAGGATGGGTTTCCCTCCAGCTAAGTGGAAGTTGGCTGTTACCTGTAGACATGTTTGCCATTCTTCTATATCATTCTGTCTGGAAGGTGGCTGCTGCTGAAGACTTCAACCCACCAATGGCCCCACTTTATTGTCACCTCCTCCCCAGGAGTGAATTCTTTTTATTTGGTATATGTGTGTTTGTCTATGCCATGTATGTAGTGTCCGCAGACCAGAAGAGGACACAGACTCTCTGGAATTAGAAGCACAGGTGGCTGTGAGCCACTAGATGATGTGGGTGCTGCTGAGAAAATTCAGGTCCATTAGAAGAGCAGCAATCACACTTAACTGCCGAGCTCTCCAGCCCCTTGTTTCTGTTTTGTTTTTTTTTTTCTTTTAAACCGACAATAACAAGCACTGTGCTGTAAGCTCGGGATGTGAATTATTTCACCTAAGTTCATCAATAATCAAAGGAGGTAGGTACCCTTGATTGTGACCAGGGGCTGTTAGGTCGAGTTGTGTAAGGCCACAGAGCTGAGAAGGGGTGGAACTTGGCTCTGCATGTTGGTCTGACATTAAGCTCCACCCCCACTGCTCCTTCCCAAAGATCAGGCTCATACCAAGGATTTGGAAATCTACTAGGATGAGCTGATCAGGTCATATCCCCTGTTTCTGTCCCTCTCCCCCAAGGAGAAACCTGGTTCTCAGAAAGTTATCCTTCTATTTGGAGACCTAAATGGCAAGTTTCAAATCTGTCCTACATGACTTTGCTGTTTTTAAAATTTATTTGTTTTTTTATGTGAATTGGTATTTTGCTGGCATGTATGATTGTGTGAGGGTGTTGAATCCCCCTGAAATTGGAGTTAAAGACACTTGTGAGCTGCCATGTGGGTGCTGGGAATTGAACCTGGAACCTCTGGAAGAGCAACCAGTGCTTTTAACCACTGAGTCATCTCCAGCCTCGTGACTTTGCTTTTTGAGTCTAACTCTGTAGCATTAACATTATCAAAGACCCTACATTTATTTTAAACTCAGCTGAGCCTCATTTTTAACCTCGTTTAAAATCAGGAAGGATTTCCTACCTATTCCCACACTCCTTTTGAAACAAGGTCTTAAACAGCACAGGATGGCCTTGAACTCAAGAATTGTACTTCAAATTTCTGATGCTCCTGCTCTACCTGGCTGCTGGGATTACAGGCATGTGCCACTACAGCCTGTTAAATGAAGATAATTCTTTTCTACTTTATTCCTGGAAAGTTGTTGGCAGGATGGTTGGTGTCATTTCCACTTTAAATACCTGGGGAAGGAGAGGAGCTAACATTTGGAAATTGTCCCTTAAATAACTTGTCTCTTCCCTTTGCTCAGTTAGTAGATCTCATAGAAAGTGGGTACCCAACTTCCCAAGAAAAAGGCTCAAGAAATATATGTCATGGGGCTGGAGAGATGGCTCAGAGGTTAAGATCACTGACTGCTCTTCCAGAGGTCCTGAGTTCAATTCCCAGCAACCACGTTGTGACTCACAAACATCTGTAATGGGACCTGATACCCTCTTCTGATGTATCTGAAGACACCAACGATGTATTCATATACGTCAGTGGGTACTAGATACATCACAGGAACCATACCCTCACCATTACACCAGCAACAGGTAAAAATGTTTAAGCAAGGAAATTTGAACAGTGGTAAGCACCAGGCAGTGCCTTGAGGAGGAGAATGATGGGAATTTTTCAGTCTAGGTTGTCAAGAGAGGCTTCTGAGGGGTAAACACAGGAGCTGAGGCCTGACTGTGAAAGGTGGCTGGTCATGTGAGGGTGTGGGAGAGGTGCATTCCAGGAAGAGCAAAGCCAGGGCCCTGGGGTAGTTTGGCCCAGGGAGTGGCACTATTAGGAGGTGTGGCCTTGTTGGGGGTGGGCTTTGAGACCCTCCTACTAGTGATGTGGGAGCCAGTCTTCTCCTGTTTGACTTTGGAATACGATGTAGAACTCTCAGCTCCTCCAGTACCACGCCTGCCTGGATGCTGCCATGCTTCCTGCCTTGATGAGAGTGGTCTGAACCTCTGAACCTGTAAGCCAGCCACAATTAGATAGTGTCCTTTATGAGAGTTGCATTGGTCCTTGTGTCTCTTCACAGCAATGGAAATCCTGACAGACAGGCCCTTAGCTGGCACTGGGCTCCAAGTGCTTAAGGAACTAGAGGCAACCAGTGCAGCTAGAGAGAAGTTCACAAGGGGCTAAAAGGAAAGTGAAAAAGCTAGAGTTAGATAGATAGAGCCAGGTCACAGTGGCCATGTAACTATAGCAGAGTTAGACTTTATCCAAAGTGGATGGGAAGCAGGGATGGAGGTGAGGAAACTGATCTACACACTGAGTTCCGGGTCAGCCAAGGCTACATAGTGAGACTGTCTCAAAAACCAAACAGCTCCCTTACACTGTAATGCTTGAGAATGGGCTTCAGGAGGCAAGAATAGCCCCTGGAGTCCACCAGGGGTGATAGAGGGGGCAGCAGGAGCACACCAGGGATGAGAGAGGGGGCAGCAGGAGCATAGTAGGGATGATAGAGGGGGCAGCAGGAGCACAGTGGGGATGATAGAGGGGGCAGCAGGAGCACAGTGGGGATGTTATATGGGGCAGCAGGAGCACAGTGGGGATGACTTAGGTATGAAAACAGATGAACAAATTTTGTCACCCAAACTAGGTACATGTCCATGTGAACAGGAGTGCTACAAATAGTGAAGTGTGGATGACAGGCATACCAGGCAGTTTCAGGCCAAATAAGATGCCATTAGTAACAGGCCAGAGTAGTGTTTTCCTAGACCATTAGCAGGAGCATTACCTGAGAACTTGCTAGAAATGAAAATTCTCAGGGTCCACCTCAGACCTACTAAATTAGAAACCCAGGACAGGCGCAGCAGAACCCGTGTGTGTGTGTGTGTGTGTGTGTGTGTGAGAGAGAGAGAGAGAGAGAGAGAGAGAGAGAGAGAGAGAGAGAGAGACATACATGTGTGGTGTGTGTAAGGATGTGTCTGTGGTGCTAGGGATCAAAGCCCAGACCACACATGTGCTAAGTAAGCAAGCACTTTCCTACTGAGCTACAGTCATTGTCGCACATGTGCTTTAAGAGGTCCCTCAGGAGACTGAGACAGTGTGAAGCCTGGGGGTCACGGCACTACAGTGACAGTGGCATGGTTCAGCAGATGTGGCCAGTGGAAAGGAAGAGCAGAGTCTAGAACAAGTTTTGGTTCTGATTTTTAAAATGTGTATATAGTAATGCTATTAATTGCAACAGAGAGAACTAAGATGGGAAAAGAAATGGGCTTGTGAGGGAATTGAAGCTTCTACTCCAGATATGTGAAGTTAGCAAGTTCAAAAATAAGCCTTTCTGTTGGACCTGATGATACACACCTTTAGTCCTAGCACTTGAGAGGCAGAGGCAGGTGGATCTCTGAGTTTCAGGCCAGCTGGGTCTTTGAGTTCTATCTAGGGCATCCAGGGCTACAGAGTGATACTGTCTAATAACTGATATTGATGGTGGTGGAGGTAGAGGTGGTGATAATGACAAGGAGGAGGAGGAGGATGATAAGTACATACAAAGCCTGGACCATGTCTTAGAACCAGCCACAGGGAGAGATTTATAGGATAACTAAGCCTGGAAGCTGTACACCCTTTTCAATCAGCCTCTTTAGGAGGCCCCAGTTATAGAGGAAGAAATTCCCTAATGAGGCTGCTCTGAAGACCGGCATGAGTCACGGTCCAAGTGCTTAAAAAAAAATCACAGGGGCTGGAGAGATAGAGAGTACTTACTTACTGGTCTTCCAAAGGACCCAGGCTTGAATTCCAGCACCTATATAGT
>JADRCC010566997.1:943-12426 GCA_019843855.1 Hylomyscus alleni
TGTCCTATGCTCTCCTGAATTAAGTTCTGAATTCTTCCTCTTGTTAAAAATGACTTGTATACAAATACCCAGGCACAGCAGACAGACACACACTGATATACACAGAGATAAACATACACACACATACACACACACACACACACACACACACACACACACACACACACACACCCTACCCATTGCCCTGACTCAGATGCCTGAAAGTGAAAGATTTTTCTAATTTGATGAAACATCTATATGGACCCCCATCATGGTGTGGGAGTGGGGTAGGGAATTTCTCCAACTAAGCATCATGAAAGCCTCAAGGTAAGCCACTGAGAATCACATCTGTCAGCACGGTCCTCCCCGAGGAGGAATGAATGTGTTGATCCTCTCAGATATCCTCATCAGCATCAGACCCCTTGTTCTGTGCGAGGGATGGGGCCTTGTGCTCATCGCAGGTCACCTCCTGAGAATAATCAGAAGTGGTAAAACACATTGTTGTCAGGAGTAAATAGGTTGTGTTAAATAATAGGAGAAAGGAAATCAGTCGTGAACCTCTCCTGTAAAGTAATAAGGTACCAATTAAGCAATAGGAAGTAATATTTGGAGACACAGCCACTCAAACTTGTGTATCGAAATGAGCATTGCTTCCTTCAAAATAGTCCCTTTAGGAAACTAAACAGTTGCTTCATCTGTGCTTCCATAGACCAAGCTATTTCTGCAACTGGAACCGTTTAAGTACGAGTGAGCCAGAAAACAGCCTCATCAGAAGATCACATGTCATTTTTCACAACCAGAAACAACTCTGTGTGGTTTGAACATCCATCAGACTCTCAAAGCTTCCTCGGGAGACAGCAAAATCATTGACCTGAAGTGGGCTCAAATAGCAGAGACACAGCGAGGGGGGGGGGTGGGGAGCCGTGCAGTGCCCTCTCTCTTAACTCCCAGAGTCCTGATGATCCTTCCCTCTATCCGGGGCTCACCTCCTTCACTGTGCCTGGCACTCCCCACCTCCTCCTTCATCACTGTTGCCAGTTATCTTCCTCTCTTCATAGCTCAGTTCTGACTGCGCATGCTCTTTAGTACTTGATAGTTAACAGCTCTGTCCTTGCTTCTCTCACTTCATTTTCGTTCTGTCGTCATTCACAGACGTGGACTCTGCAGACTTTCAATATCAGCAATTAACCAACAGCAGAGCTGAGCAGAGCCTGTGCTCTGTCTGCATGGAAGTCAAGCAATAGCCAAGAATGAAGTGAAGCCACAGAGAAAGAGGACTTCGTCTCCTCCCCTCCCCTCCCCTCCCCTCCTCTCCCCTCCCCTCGCCTCCCCACCCCTCCCTTCCCTTCCCCTTCCTTCCCCTTTCCTCTCTTCTCTTTCTCCTCCCCCTCCCTTCTTCCTCCTCCTCCTCCCCTTTATCCTTATCTCTCTTTTCTTTCTCTCTCTCTATAGGTCTTTCTCCTCCCACTTTCTCCTGTTTCTGTTTCTGTATGTGTCTGTCTGTCTCTGCTGTCTGTCTCTCTGCATGTGTTTCTGACTGTCCCTGTCTCTTTCTGTGTGTCCCTGTCTCTCTGTGTGTGTCTCTCTCCTCTCCTCTCCCCCCACCCCTTTCTGGAGCAGACATGCTGGAGGCCAGATGACTCTGACAGCCTCCTAGCAGCCTGATCACTTTGCCTCCTGTCAGCACTCTCTTCGTACAAAGTATTACCTCTTTCCTCTCATCTTGTCATCTACCCTTCAGAGCCCTCAAGCTCATGCAGGCCTTCTATGTGATCCCTCTATTTTACCTTCTCCTGACTCTAGTTTTCATGTGACCTTTCTTTTCTTCCCTAATCTCAGAAGTCAGTACAGATGCACTGGACTCAAAGCCCAGTGTCCGTTTTTTGCCAGCCCCTATCCCTACTCTCATGTGGGACTCTACCCCTCCTCCTTGACTCTTTGTACCATGTCTGTTTAAGTTTTTGATATTTTCTACATGACTTCTTCACAGGCAGGCACTTTGGAGGACTGAGGATATTCTGGGGTGACACACAACTCCATAGAAATTTCCCAAATGAAATCCACAGCCCAGCACTACTCAACCATGGAACTATCTATGGAAAAAAATATTTGGTTTCTGATATGAGGTAGGTTTGGTAAAGGCAGTAAAATCTATTGGAACATTCTGATGTACTCCCCTGATGATTGACATCATGATCTGATATTCTCACCCTTTGATCTGTGATAAGTACATAAATAGAGAAGCACACCAAAGACTGTGTTAGAACAAGTGTACCCAAAGAGTGTGGGTTGGAAATGGAGCATTGCCATTGACTTAATTGGCCAATTTGAATTAGGGAAAGTACCTCAAATTTACTAAATACATAAAACCCATTAAGCAAGTTTTCAAAATCCAGTTCAGACATTTTTGCAACAAGTCATAACGAGGTGGAATTACACACAGAAACTTGGAATAAGGGTATTAGGGCATTACCAACTGCCTGAGAAGAGTAGATAAAACAACAATCTCCATGGTCCATACTTTTAAAAAATTCAATCTATACTCCTAGATATGTTTTTATGGGAATGATTTACAGTCTCCATTCTTCATTTTTCTTTTTTGATTGTTTGTTTTTTTTTAAGCCATGACACTCTCTATTCATTATTTGATTGACAAGATAGAATATAATTAAATGACTGGATCCCTTGATTCATAAAATTGCATTGGAAGTAGATCATTTTATTATTTTAAGATGATCCCCCCAGCTAAAGTTTCTGGGAAAGCTACCACCTGCATATAAATACCACAGAAGACAGGTAAGAGGAGCCAACCAATGCCTCTCTGAGCTTCACTCCTGAGAGATCTCCTAACTGAACCTCTCATCCAATGGAGAATGCTTCTGTTCTATATGCTTTCAGACCAGGGTTAAGAAAATCAAAGGGAAAAATAATGGCATCAAATAAGGCCCCAGGAGTTAAAAATGTCTCGGTGCCTGAGGAGGATTATTTATGAGATCTCCTTAAAGTCTATTCAGCAGTAGGTCATTTTGGTGTCCAATTGTCCAAATGCTTCCCAGATAAGCAAAGGAGAAGAGTACAGGGAGAATCCAGAGCTAGTTGGATCTGTGAATTATATATTATCAATAGTCTCTGATGGATAAAAGAAAAAAGAAAAAGACTGTAACTAACAGCTGTGAAGTTCTCACGACTTGAGAGAATATTCAAAGACCCTTGTTTTGTCTCTTCTTTCTCTTCAGTGCTAATTACAACAGTCACTGGGATATGAGTTCTCTGGGATTATTGAAATCCTACATTTTTATCTTATTTTCCTCATTTAAATGATGCAATTGAATTGGGAAGGGATCCTTAGTCTACCCCCTCTACTCATCTATCTGGAAGACATAGTTCTCAAATTCCCTCTTGTCACAGAAGACAATTCCACTGGCCTCAGTTAAAGCTGTAGTGGGTAGAGGGTATCATAGCAAAATGAATGAGCAAGCCTAAAGGTCACTACGATGACTAACAGGTAGTTATCACTGTCAAAGGAAATACGCTGTTAAGAGTTACCACGGTCAAAATAACTACACAAAGTAATGTTACAGAGTGTATTAGACATTTTTCAGGTCTTAAAGGAAAGTATTTCATTGTTCTGGAGCCCTTTGTTATACCCTGTATCAACAATTTAATACTGGGAACACTAAAAAGGAAAAGACATGTTATGGTTTGAATGTGAACTGTTCCCTTTTAGGTTCATCAGACCAAACACTTTGTCCCTAGATAATAGTGCTGCTTGGGAAGTGGAATTTCACTGAAGGAAGTATGTCACTGAAGGCCGATGGCTTGTAGACTTGCTCCATTTTCTGTTCCCTCTCTGTTTCCGGGTGTGGATACAATGTCATCAGCCAGCCTCCAGCCCTTGTCACCATGTCTTCCTTGCTATCAACTCTTCCCAGCTCACTGTAGACTGTATTCCTCTAAAACTGTAAGCCAAAATGAACCCCTTCTCCCTTAAGTTGCTTTCGCTAGGGTATTTTATCACAGCAAGGAGAAAGTGACTAGGTTGATATTTCACTAACAAAACTTCAGATGAACTTAATTGGTCTGTGTTTGGGTTATTGTGTATGACTTACCTCTATAAGCTAGATATGTACACTTCGTGTACAAGGTTTCTACACTGGGTGAAATCCAGGATACCTGAAGCCCACGGAAAAGAGACAAGTTTACATTTACTTTGGGACATGAGTTTCTTAAAAGATAAAAAGACAATCAGCCACACTTTTTGAATCGACACTCTTCTTGCTGAGCAGATGTAGCTAAAATCATGTAAGTTAAATAGGTGTTTAGTAGGTTAGCAATCTACAAAGAGAAATTTGTGTCTTCAAGAAAATGACTTACTTTTTCCATGTTCACTGCCTTTACCCACCAAGATATGCTAAATGCATAACAACCCCAAATCTTAGTGCCTTAAAATAGCAAAGGACTATTTTCAGCCAGTGATATATATTCAATGTGGATTAAATTAATCATTCTCAATGCCAGCATTAAAAATATCACCATCATCTTATGATGTCACTATCTTGCATGGGTCTTGCCAGGCTCAACAAAGCAAAGAGCATGTAGAACAGCGCTAAAGGTGTCTACATAGAAGTGCTAGTCATATGTTGTTTCTAAGTTGTCTTTCATTGTCTAACAAGTAGTATGGCTAAACCCCAAACCTTGCAGGAGCCCAAAGGAGCAATCAACATTTGCATAAGTACAAGAACACCTGCTAATTATGTTGACCTTTTGTGAAAGAACTAACATCACATAAACTTTTTTTATGGCTGTTTGAAGGAGGGCTCACCATGATACTCGAGTATTTGAGGACAATATCATCGAACAGTGAAACTGGGTTTCCAAGCATCCAACAGGAAAACCATAGAAATTGAATGTGGATCTTACACAAACCAGCAAATGTCTAGTTAAAAGTGGAGTGCCTTGTCTGTTTAACAGATATATTAGTTTTCTTATTGCTGTGCTAAAACACCTGAAAGAAGTAACTTAATAGAGGAAGGACTTATTTAGTTCATGATTTGAGAGAACACATTCCATCATGGCACAGAAGATGTTGGCAACAGACACAGTGGTGGCTGAAGGAGCAGGAGCTTGGGGTAGCTGGTCACATCATTAAGGCAGTCAAGAAGTAGAGAGATCAGTAGCTAGGTGGAGTGGAATCTACCTTTAATCTCAGTTGGGAGACAGAGGCAGGTGGATCTCCATAAGTTCCAGAACAGTCACAGTTAAATATGAGACTGTGTAGCTATCTTAATAACAGTAATAATAGTAATAATAATAGTAGTAGTAGTAATAATAATAATAACAATAATAATAAATACTTTTTCTTTAAAAAGTAGATCTGTTGGTACTAAGGCTGGAGAATATCCCAAATGTCCCACCTGAAGTGATCCACTTTTTATTCCTAGGCCCCACCTCCTAAAGATTTCATAATCTCCCAGCATAGCACTTTTATCTGTAGACCAACATAGTTTAAACACATGAGGTCTGCGGGGGACTTTTCATACAAATACTAAACAATACGAGGGCATGAACCTTAGGGCTGGACTTACAAACACTGTGGTTGCTGTGTAGGATCCTATTATATACTATAATAGGATGGTACTATTATACTAATATATAGTATAATAGTATAATACTCAGAGTCTAGATGCCAAACAAAAACTCCAGACAATTGAAGAATCTGTGAGTTTTCTGTTAGTATTTGTGCTGATGCTAAGAAGCAATATCTTTTTCTCTTCTAAGGGGACTTTGGAGAAAATATTCAACTATCGTGTTTTGTGAAGTGTACTACAGCTACAAAAAAAATACTTTTAAACAAGCACTAAGGAGCTGGAGAGATAGCTCAGCACTTAAGAGCACTCATTGCTCTCGTATATGGTTTGAGTTCAGTTTCTAAAACCTACATCAAGTGGTTCATGACCACCTCTAACTCCAGTTTCAGAGATCTGAAGCCTCCTTCCGTCCTCTGCAGGCACTTTGCACATACGCGTTTATATACACACACAGGCATATACACACAAAAATAAAAAATAATAAAGTAAAAATGTAAAACCAAAGAATAAAAGTCAATATGTATTCATTGTTCATGACTCAAAAAATCTTGTGCTACATGTTTGGGCAGGAATGCAGGTATCTGTTGATCTTTGATTTGAGATGTGAGAAGGAACTGGAAGTTTGAGAAATGTCTGTCAATGTCATACCAAAAGAGAGAAGCAAATCTAAGATACAGTTTCAGTTAGCTGCATCTTAACTCAGTTTAATGGTCATTCATACGTTTGGAGAGTGTCACAAAGGGTGTCAAGTAGTGTGCTTCGTTTAAATATCCTTGATTCAAAAATGAATCCAACCAATGAAAAATACTTCCCATCAAATGCTTTTACAACAATGGTTACCATAATGAAGCAGTTAGCTAAAAATCCATTGAGTTTGGCCAAGTCAAAAGATTCAGGGAAATGATTTTTTTTTTTTTTTTTTTTTTTTTTTTTTTTTTAGAAGTAAGTCTCACTTTCTGTACTAGGTTTAAAAAGTGGAAACGAATGCATTTAGAGCAATCAGCTCTCTCAGAAAAGAATCTTGGAGAACAGCAGGGCAGAACAGGGCAGAGACTTGGAGTTAGCAGCCTCCACCAAGGCCACCACTACTGTGGAGCAAAGTAACCCAGGCTGCAGATCTTAACTTCTACCCTTGTCCTGGTGTCTGACACGTTCTGTACTAGACTATATTCATCTCATATCAATAATAATAATAAAAAACTAGTATTTTGTTGGAGAAATTAGGATCAATACAAGGAAAGGCACTTAACTCTGAATGGTACTAGGATAACGAACAACAAATGCTGAATATGAAATCAAGAGCTTTTATGAGGAATGAGTCTTCTTTCATAGCTTGACCCAGAAAACGGCGCTCACCAGTGACATCATAAGCATGCAGCTGCCATTATGGCAATGGGAAGTGGAGCCCCTGGAGTACCAAACAGCTGCCCCTGTTTTCTTTCAACTAAGGAATTGTGTCTAGGATTGATGCACCTAAACTTGAAGTCCCTGGGAGTCTTGAGATTTTCACAGGAGGAGGAATCCTAGGAGTAGAAAAATAACCAATGTTTTTGACAAAATGTTACAGGGCTTATCCCGTTTGTTAGAAGAATGAGAAGGACCATCGCTTACCTTGAAGCCGAAGGTGCTGAGGAAGAATCCATTAGCTGCAGTGTTACAGCTACAGTTGTTGATTTTTCAACTAGAATTTAAGTAGCTGCTAGGTGGGAACTCTGTCCATTCATCATCGTCTGGGACACACTGCACTGCAGATGTTTTAGGTTGTGAGCCTTATCCTGTGGTTGCAGAGCTATCTTTCAAGCTCCACACTTCTTTGTAGCAAGGAGCAACAAACTTTTTCTAAAAAGGGACAGATAATTAAATGTTTTATAGTCATCGTGAATCATATGGTCCTTGTTATAGCCATTCAGATCCCTCTATACTGCAAAAGTTGCCATTTATAATACATCATCAAGTGGGTACGGCTATGTTTCAATAATATTTTATTTATATGAGTAAGTGGGAGGTCCAGAAACATATTTACTAATCTTGCTATATAGAAGGTGAGAAAACTGTGTGTTTGAGGCAAGATAAACCTTATTTTAGGTTCTACCCCTTCCTCTCATGTGGCTTTTCAATCACTTACAGTTTTCTTTCATGAAAAATGATATTTCACATAAATGAAAATTATATGTATAAGAGCTCTTGAGAATATTCCAATGCTAGAAAAGCACTTCATAGATGTATTTCTCTAGTAAATTAATTTATACAATTTAAATCTTAAGATATTTTACTTTATGAATTCTCTTGGCCAGCCTTTCCCAGGGAAAGAACTCTTTTTATATTATGTACAGAGTCAAATTCAACATTGATTCTGGAAAAAAAAAACAAAAACAAAAACCAAAATAACATCTCATGCATTCCAAAAGATCAAATGGAATTTAGGCTGTAATGCCAATTGATACAGGTTGATTTAAACCTTTATGGCAAAGTTAATAATTCAGAAAGTTGAAAGGAATGAGGGAAACAGAGCCTTCAGACTTACTGTGATTAACCTTCAATGTACAGAGGGAGAAGAATATAATAAATGTATAGCATTGCTATGTTCCTTTGACGGTGAAATTAAAAAATAAATAAGCAGAGTCTATCGACAGCAGGATATTGTTCAGGAGCCTGCTGAATTGGGTTAATGTCTCAACAAATCATTTTTTTATGAATTACATAATGATAGCTGTTATTGGCCTGTGTGTTGCAAACATTGTACATGAAGAATTTGCTGTTCACTGTGTACTTATTGAAAAGAATGGAATTAATGTTTGAAATGCATTCTCTCTGCTAAGATATATAAACAAAGTGTTTTTCTGGCTTGTCTTCTCAACGGGACATGACTATAACTCTATGTCTCCATAAGAGTACAATGTACAGAGAGGCACATTGTTGCACAAGAGTGGTCAGAATTACAAGATATCATTCTATAGTTTGTTTAGTGTCAGAGACTTAAAGACCAACTCGTAATTCTTTCAAGTCTTTTCAGTGGGGGCGGGGTCTCCTGTGACACCAAGGTGGAGTGCTTCTCCTTCATGATACTCTCAGTTGGATGGGGCACTTCTCAGAGCACTCCTTTCTTTAGGAATTTCTGTTTCCATGCCCCTCACTTATTAAGAATGTAAATTTGGAGGCTGAAGAGATGGCTTAGTGGTTAAGATCACTGGCTTCTCTTTGAGAGGTCCTGTGCTTGATTTCCAGCAACCTCAACCATCTCTCTTAGGATCTGATTCTTTTTTCTGGTATGCATGAAGAGTGTTCGTGCATATTAAATAAATAAATAAATAAATAAATAAATCTTTTAAAAATGCAGATTTGTCTTCGAAAATAACATTGTGGTGATGGGTCAAAAGTTCTTGATGAGGGTGTTATTGAAGGCATCCTGGGACAGAATTGAAAGCAAAACTCTGAAGAATAATGGGCATAAGTAACCAATAAAGGGAGGTGGTTTATATTTCCAAGTTGACTAACTTTGCCAAGTCTGTAGGTCTCATTATAAAATGGGAGAGTAATGACCATGGTTCAGGCAGTAGAAATGAATGATAATAAATGTGGCATGCATAGCATAATATCAAATGATCAATAAACAGTATTTTACTATTACTGTTTATTCTCCCTAAATTTACTCAAATCAGCGATTTGATACACTACCAGATACAGTGAGTTAGCAAAGGATGTGGGACTTCTAAGAACTAGGAAGAAGTATTTCACCCAAAGCCTATTGAATAACTGTTGGTTGATTTCATACAACCATTATTTCCATGCTCTGATGATTCCAAATGAGGCTAGAGATCATTTTCTTAGCTACTTTAATTGGAATCACATGGTAGAAGAAACAAGCATTAGGCTTAAGAATCTGTTTTATATCAACTACAAAAGGATGGTCAGAGGAAACAGTAGATCTTTGCAATCCTTAATTTCAATAAACCAAACAGAAGGAGATTTCCCAGACGCACTGGGCTGCTGTGTCTCCCTCAATGCAGGATAATTTGATATAGGCTCCCTTTCCCACTAACAGAAGTTAGGACTATGACTCAGCAAACTAGGCAGGCAACAGACTAAAAGAAGAAAGCTCTGTGTGTGCTCCTAGACATCAGATTGGAGGCTCCCTGTTTTATCTGGCCTCCTCACATTACTCAGCGTTGGCCCCGGGTATCCTGTTTCAGACCTGGGCTCACCTCCTGCCAGAGTTCTGACCACATCTGCCATGTGCTCCTGAGAATATCAATGCCACCACAGTGGCAGATGGATGGAACACTTTGTGGAGCATGTCTCTCTTTTCATGTTCCTAGGAACACGTGTGCTGTGCCCCTGCCGAGAATAACCATGTACATGCAGACTGGAGGGGACAGGAATGGAGTGTAATTTTTGTGTGGCTCTTGGATGCTAACACAGGGGGCAAGGGGTTCAACTTCTTGTGTATCCTCTATGCAAAGGCTGAGGTCATTTATCTCTTACAGATCTTCTCAGATCAAGTGCTTATTTTTTTCTTCTTGGAATTAGGTTTATGGAATGAAACTAAATAGAAATTTAAAGTCACACATGGTACTAGGGACCTCACTACCTGTGACCAAAGGAAGTCTCTCTTTTCAACAAGAATTCTTCCAGAAAGTACAAGTACACTGCCCAGCACACCCAGCTGTATTTAACTGAGACTCTTTACACACCCATGCTACAGCAAGCAATGCAGAATCAAACAAGCAGTAGCCCCCTGACAAAGGGATTCCATGCGCTCTCTAAACTCATTGCTAACTCTAGGTTCAAGGCATTACCAAGTATCTTGGTCCATTCAGGTGCTATAACAAAGGACCACAGACTGGGTTGATTGCATACTATAAATCTTTTATTTCTGACATTCGTAGAGGTTATGAGGTCAAGCTGTCTAGTGAGAGCTGTTTTGCTTGTTTATTTTGTTCTTTTTCTCATTAAGCATCTTCTCGATGGGTCCTCACATGGCAAAAAGGGGCAAAGAGCCTCTCTCAAAGGTCTTTCAAAGATCTTTTTCATCAGAGCCTGACTCTGATGACCTAATTACCTCCCACAAACCCCACTCCTAATCCAGTAGCCATAAAACAAGGATGAACAAGCCAGATCTCTTGTAGGATTTTGGAAGCAGTCTAAGGATAGCTCAGTCTCATTTTGATTTAGTTTAGATTCATTTTACTCTTTTTAAATCTTTGCTATGTTCACATCTTGCCCTGGACATAAGTAAATTTATGCCATTTTGAAAAGACTTAATCCCAAATGCAACACAGAAAGGCAGGAGAGACAAGAGTAGTGAGTGGTTGTCTGAACAGAGCGAGTTTGAGGCAGGGAAGAGCAAGGCCTGGCTTATGGTCTCTGCTATTTCCAATTCTGTAATTCTCTGATCTTGGTTAAGTTCATGTTGCTAACCATTTAACCACCAGCTCTCAAATTTCTCAAATATTCAACAACAGACTCCTGTTTAACTAGCAAGCTTCTGTGTAAGTTCACCTTTACCACAACGTGACAAACTTATAAAGAAAAATGAAATATTTTACTTAAGTCTTTTTATGACAGCCTTTACACACTCTTGTTCTATTTTACAAATAAGGTATCAGGCTGGGTGTAATGGCAGTCACCTTTGATATCAGCCCCCAGTGGCAGGCAGATCTCTGTTAGGTCCAGTCCAGTTTAGCCAACATAGGGAGTCGTGAAAAGACTCTAGCCAGCTCTAGCATGTTGAACATGGCTCTGGCAGGCCTGGTCCCTCTCCCCCATTCCCTCTGCCTTGCTAAAACCCACTAGATTACATTCCTAAAGGCTAGCCACCAAGGTCTATTTCCTTATTTGGCCACTTCCTCCTGAGGCTGACTACCAAGGTCCAGCTATCAAAGTTTTTAAGTCCAGCAATCAAAATCCCCCTTTGGC
>JADRCC010567000.1:0-13433 GCA_019843855.1 Hylomyscus alleni
CTGTGTAATGGGAGGTATTGATGGGTGTTTCTGATCAGGTGAATATAGTCTAGTCTGGAGGTTGGGGGAAGGAGTAGTGAGAATTAGCTCTATCTGGAGAGATGGTAAGAATGGAAAAAGACAGTATTCCAAACATATTCAAAAGCAATGTCACTGAGCCCAGCATGGCACCTGCCTGCCTTTCCAGCATTGAGGTAGAGGCAGAAGGACCAAGAGTTTAAGCCCTGGCTACATAGCAAGTTCAAGGCTAGGCTGGGCAGAATGAAACCTTATCTCAGCATGTACATGCACACACACGAGTTTATTCGTGAATTCGTTTATTTTGAGACGCTTGTTTTGTAGGCCAGACTGGCCTAAAACCCACAGCAGCTCATCTACCTCTGTCTCCAGAGTACTAGAATTAAAGGCGTGCTACCACCCTGGGCAGTATTAGTGTGTTCATGGAGATGAAAGCAGTTTACTACAACTCAAAGTGGAATGTCAATGCTGAGCAGCTGTTCACACGTGCAATCCAGAACACAGGAGGCTGAAGCAGGAGGACCAGGAGTATGAGGCCAGCTTGGACTACATAGCCAGGCCTTGTGTTAACAAAACAACTCCCTCTCTTCCCCCTAAACCCCAAATAATACTGAAAGGTAAGGAGAGATTTTTAAAGGCCCAGATCTGAGGGTTGCTGCTTTGCAGTCTTGGAAGAGCCATTCATTTAGGTGACACCAAGAAGAAATGGCCCTGGAAGTAAGAGAAAACTAAGAATGTATGGTCACGAAGACCAGAGGCAGAGGCCAGCTTCACTGTGCCACTGAGGTGGCCTGCAGCTACAATTAAAGTCAGAAGGTGCCATCTGAATAAATAAGTTCCAGAGGTCACTAGGGACCTGACTGAGCAGATGTGGCAAAATGGCAGGGGTGGAATCTCTAATGTCCCAACTTCCAAAGCTTCAGTGTAATGGATCAGTGGGAAGAGGCAAGAGTGGGATGTGGGAAGAGGTAAGAGTGGGATGTGAGAAGACAGAGTGGAGGCAGCTCCGAGAAGGGTGGCTGTGGAGGGAGGGAGAAGGCTGGAGCTCAGCTGAGGAGTAAGGGAAGGTTTTTCTTTAAAGCATGGGAGGCAGCTTAACTGCGGTTGGCACAGAGCTGGTGGGAGGAAAGGCTGAGAAGACCTGGGAGTGGAAGGGAGACTCAATAGCACAACTGTCTGTGGAAGGCGGGACTGGATAGGCTTAGGCGGAGAGGTTATTGCCAACTGAAGTGCACCAGTGGCAGGCAGCAACCACAGACAAAAGGTGTGAGTGTGGAGAGCAAACGACGCTCTCATTATTGGCAGATAGCAGGCCTTTTTGAACTAGTCTATTAAGTACTTCTCATGCACTAATCTCAATATAACCTTGTCATTGGTGGGGCAGGTTGCTGGGGATTAAACTGAGGGCCTTGTGGGTTCTAGGGCAAGCACACTATAATCTCTCAATGATATATGATCCTTATAAAAACTTTGAGACATGTTTTGTTATGATCTTTAGTTTATGGATGAAAACTATGGTAAAATGGTTACCCCAGATCAGAGTATATTCCAGTTCTGTTTTAGTTTGTTGAGGAGTCCAGAGTATTTCATCTTTGTGTGTGTGGTGTATGCATTTGTGTGTACAGGTGTGTGTGTTTAATCTTTGTGTGGGTGGTTCATGCACCTGTGTGTGCAGGTGTGACGTTCTACTCCATCACTCTCTGTCTTTCACTGAACTTAGAGTTAGGTTGGCAACAGCAAACCCCAGTGGAGGAACCTCTTTCCTCCATCCACCATAGTGCTAGGGCTACAGGCATGCACAGCCATGCTTAATCTCCTGTGTGTGTGTGTGTGTGTGTGTGTGTGTGTGTGTATGAATATATGTACCTGTATAGGTAGCTGGAGCTGTGGGCACCATGTGGATGCTGAGACTCAAAACTGGGTCCTTAGTAGAGTAGCAGCTGCTCTAACCTGAGCATCCGTCAGCTGCGTGCTCATCTTTTGTGTGGGTGCTGGAGGTTCAAACTCAGGTGCTCACGCTTGGGCAGCAGCTCCCTACTCAGAGCTTTTACTCTTGGTAGCAACATAGGTGCTGTAAGTTTATACTTTTTATATTATGTGTTAAGTTGAGAAATAATTTAAAAATACTGGTGTCACATGCCTTTAACCCTAGCTCTTAGAAGGCAGAGGCAGGTGGATCAGCCTGATCTACAGAACGAGTTCCAGGACACCCAGAGCTATAGAGAGAAACCCCAGTCTTAAAGTCCCCACCCTCCAGAAAGGAATAAAAGCAATTGTTACCTCCTCAGAGAACCCAGTTTCAATTTCCAGTACCCACGTGGCGGCTCATAACCATCTGTGACTCCAGTCTCAGGGGATCTTTCTGGCCTTTGTAGGTACCAGATATACCCATGGTCCACAGACATATATGTAGGCAAAACACCTGTATACTTTTTTTCTTCAAGACAGGGTTTCTCTGTGTAGCCCTGTCTGTCCTGTAACTTCCCTCTGTAGACCAGGCTGGCTTTGAACTCGAGATCTGCCTGCCTCTGCCTCCTGAGTGTTGGGATTAAAGCTGTAACAAGGGTTTCTAACTGCTAAGCCATTACTCCAGCCTCCCGCATAACTCAAATTTATACTTATTAAGCAATGTTTCCCTTCCCCCTCAGTTCTGACAGCCTGCTTACTTGCTCCCTTCCCTCCTTCCCTTCTTCCTTCCTTTCTTCCAGATATTTCAGTAATGAAGTCATACATTCACTTTGTTTTCAGTGATCAGTTATTTCACTCAACATAGAGAGAGTCCTCAAAGTTCAGCCTTGTTATAACATGCCAAATTTTCCTCTTGTTTAAACAGTCTTTTTTTTTTTTTTTTTTTTTTTTTTTTTTGAAACAGTCTTACTATGTAGCCCCAGCTAGTCTCAAACTCAAGGCAGTCCTCCTGTCCCAGCCTCTTGTATTCTGAGCTTACAGGTATATGCCACTGTAGTGGCTATTCCTGGTTGTCAACTTGACTATATCTGGAATGAACTACAATCTAGAATTGGAAGGCTCACCTGTGATCCTAATCTTGAGGCAGGGAGATACAAGTTTCTGACCTGGATCTTGGCATAGAGATCTTGAGACATAGTGACTATGAATCCCAGAAGATTAAGACAGGGTGATCTCAAAGACATTTGGGCCACACTTTCTGCTGGAGACCTACATAAGGACATTGGAAGAAGGAAGATTCACCCTCTCTTTGTCTGCTTGCCTTGTGGGACTGAGCAACTGCTAGATTCTTGGACTTCTATTCACAGCTGCTGCTGACCATTACTGGGGAGCTGAACTACAGACTGTAAGTCATCAACAAATCCCCTTACTATATAGAGACTACCATAAATTCTGTGACTCTAGAGAGCCCTGACTAATACAGCCACCAAGCCTGGTTCCTTTTTTTAAAGGTTGAATAATACTTTATCATGTGCTTCTAGCGCATGGCTTATCCATCTCTCCATTGGGAGTCTAAAAAAGATTTATTTATTTTATGTGTATGAGTACACTGTAGCTGTACAGATGGCTGTGAGCCATCATGTGTGTGGCTGCTGGGAATTGAACTCAGGACTTCTGCCGGCCCCGCTCACTCCGGCCCCACTCGCAGGGGTCAGATCTCATTACGGGTGGTTGCTGGGATCCGAACTCAAGACCAGTCAGTGCTCTTACCCACTGAGCCATCTCCTCAGCCCCCCATTGGGAAGTCTTGGGTTGCTTTAGTGTTTTGGCTCTAATGTCTAATGCTGCTGTGAAGCATGAGTGTGAGGAAGGTAAGCACTTCATGTCTGTGTTATAGGTTCATGGAGAAAGAGCCTTTTATTCAGTGCCTCATTTTATTTTATCATCATCTTGGAGACAGAATCGAACTATGCAGCCTTGGCTGGCCTGAATTCACTATATAGACCAGGCTAGTTTTGAACTCAGAGAGCCACCTGCCTCTACTTCTGGAGTATTGGGCTTTAAGGTTTATATACCAGGCCTTGCTACCATATTATCCCCCCACTCCACTCCCTGCCACCCAATTTTTGGAACAGAGTGTTATGTGGCTCAAGCTGGCCTAGGACTCTCTTTGTAGCCAGGAATGACCTTAACTCTCCTCATCTTCCTGCCTCTGCTTACCAAGTGCTGGGCATTTTAAGGAAACAAGAATTCTCAGGATCTGAGCTGGAAAAAGGGCTCAGGGCTTAAGAATGGCATGCTCTTCCAGAGGCTCTGACTTCGATTCCCAGTACCTACATCAGGAGACTCACAACAGCTTGAAACTCCAGAGGTGCTGCATTCATACTCACATACACACAAAAACATAATGTAAAATATACAGAAATCTTAGCAGGGTATAGTGGTATGTGCCTTTAATCCCAGCACTTTTAGGGCAGAGGCCAGTGGATCTCTGAGTTTGAGGCTAGCCTGGTCTACACAATGTATTCCAGGACAGCTAGAATTACATAGTGAGACCCTGTCTCCAAAAAACAAAACAAACCAAAACAAAAACATTTTAAAAATCCAAAACATAAATCATAAAATGAATGAATGAATGAAGAAAAAAGAGTTCTCAGGTTCTGGATGACCTCAGCCCATCACCACCTCTACACCTACATCGCTGAGATCTGCCTCAGAGCCTCTTGGAGGGAGCCAGCTGTTATACTGACAATAGCAGAACACTTCAAATTTCTGAAAGACGCAAGCCCACAATCTCCTCTCCACTTGGCAGCAGCTCTGTGAGGTAGGAAGAGCCTTCCTGTTTGCAGAGGGAACACCTTAGGGGAGAGGATTCTGAAGACTCCTGGAAGCTGCATCTTCTAAGTCCTGGGGTATAAAATCGCAGCTTTCCTCTTAGGGCTTTTTTTTTTTTTTATTTTTTTCTTTCGAGACAAGGTTTCTCTGTGGAGCCCTGGCTGTCCTGGAACTCACTCTCTATACCAGGCTGGCCTTGAACTCAGAGATCCGTCTGCCTCTGCCTCCCAAGTGCTGGGATTAAAGGCATGGCCTGCCTGGTGCTATATTTTTCTTCTCCCTGCCTCTTGTTCACCTTTCCTTCTTAACTGGAGATTGAACAAGCTCAGGGCTAGGCAAATGATATAATGCTGAGTAGTAAATACCCCCAGCCTTGGTCCCATGCTCCTTTTGAGGCAATCTCTAGCCCTGGCTGTGAGTGAATTCCCACTAAGTAGGAGAAAATTACCTTCAACTTTATGTGTGTTCCACCATGCACAGGTTTCTGTGGTGTTGGGGATAAAACTCAGGGCTTCCTGCATGCACTCTACCAATTGAGCCACACCCTGAACCCCTATTCTTCTTAGAAAAAGGTACTTTGGGCGTTACAGTGATCTTGTCTTGCTTCATTTGATGGTTACAGCCCTTCCGCCAGGATTCCCAGCTTTTCTGTTCACAATGATTTACTCTGGGAGAAATTGTTCAAAGATGGCAGCTTCCGTGATTCTGTGTTCTACAGAGTAGGTGCAGACAAGTGTGAACTTAAAAAAAAAATCTGTTATTTATACTTGACAGTTTCATAAATGTATATCCTGTCCTCCTCAACTATCCCTTCCCAACTCCCCTGATGTCCCCAACACGCCCCCTCCCTCCTTTCTGTGGTGTGTGTATGTGTGTGTGTGTGTGTGTGTGTGTGTGTGTGAGTGAGAGAGAGAGAGAGAGAGAGAGAGTGTGTGTGTGTGTGTGTGTGAGAGAGAGAGAGAGAGGAGGAGGAGAGAGAGAGAGATTAGAGTCTGAAACTAGTGGTGCTGCCTGGTGGGGGTGTTGCCTGTTCTTGTGCAGAGTTGCACATGTATCCATAGCTGGAGTGAGTTCATGACTGTAAAAGCTATGTTCTGTCCAGAAGACAGCACTACACAACACTCCTCCTCCCCTGTAGCTCTTAAATATCCTTTCCCCTTCTCCTCTGCAGTGTTCT
The DNA here is from genome assembly GCA_019843855.1 of Hylomyscus alleni. Classification (NCBI taxonomy): domain Eukaryota; kingdom Metazoa; phylum Chordata; class Mammalia; order Rodentia; family Muridae; genus Hylomyscus; species Hylomyscus alleni. Next base: position 5,939 of record JADRCC010567000.1, read on the forward strand.
TGAGCCTTGGGCATGGGGAGTGTGACACAGATATCCCATTTAATGCCCAGTGCTCCTGGTCACTTATTCTCAGCATGTAGACGGTGATGACTCTCTTCATTAGCCACTGCCTACTAAGAAAGTAGCTTCTCTGACTAAGGCTAAGAGCAGCACAGATGTATAAATGGAAACATTTAGAAGGCAGTTTGGCAACATGAAAAATTTAGCAAAAACAACAAAAGTAGGTTCCTCTGTAGGACCTATGGTCTCTCCACCATGGCTTTTTGACCAGGTTTATAATATCAGGCATCAACTTCCTCCTGTGGAGCAGGCCTCAGATTCAATCAGAAAGTGGTTGGTCACCTCCTTGACAATCATGCCACTATTGTACTAGGTTGATATTGTAGCATCCAGGGTCTGGGCTAGGTGAAATCAGTACTATCCTTCCTTCTCCGGCAGCACTGTCTGGTACTGGAAAGCTAGAAAGTCAAGGAATAGCAAGCACTCTTAACTGAACAGCTCTAGCCCCTTAAAGATCTTAAAGAAAAATGTCAGCTGAGAGATGTCTCAGTGGATAAAGTGCTTGCCTGGTAAGATTGAGGACTTTAAGTGCAATCCCCAGCACCCATGTAAAAGCTAGCCATGTATGTCTGTGATCTCAGCTGTGATCTCTAGAAAACCATAAATGTTTCTAAGCAATCCTTATTACCACCATCCAGATTCTCTAAGGAGAATCCCTGGGGCTTGCTGGCCACAGGTCTAGCTGAATTGGCATGTTCCAATTCAGTGAAAAACCCTGTCTTAAACACACGTACACACAACCTCTGGCACACACACATATTCATACACACATCTTCTCTAATCTCTGTTTTGATCCAGAGACTGCAGAAGAATTTAAACCTCCAATCCCTCTCTGCAAGCCACCATGATGCCATAAAAGAGGGAATGTGGCTTTCCAGACCTGATTTTGTGTTTGGCACTCAACCTTCTGTGAGCCACTTATAAATTTAAATAATACTTGTAAAAAGTTTGGACTGCCCTGGAGAGTTCTGTGTAATGGAATTTCCTTCTTTTTCTAACTCCTGTAGCACTTTGAACTTTCCTTTTTATACCATTTTGCACGATGACTAGTCCCTTCCATAATTACTTTTGCAGTCTCTGTCTCTGTCTGTCTGTCTGTCTGTCTGTCTGTCTGTCTGTCTCTCTCTCTCTCTCTCTCTCTCTCTGTGTGTGTGTGTGTGTGTGTGTGTGTGTGTGTGTGTGTGTGTGTGTGATTCAGTTCTTAGCTTGGTGAGGATAAGAATTCCTCTATGGACTGTTACCTGGCCTTACATGTAATTGGGGGCCAGTCTTGGTTCTGAGAACTAGTGAGTGACTCAATGCCCCTCTCTTTTACTGCAGAGCCCTCTTTAGAAATGTTGTTAGTGGAGGCTAATCATTGGGCTTCTTCAGTGAGTTAGATTTTGTGTTAAGCGAAAACTATAAATGTTTATAAGGTAATTTCTAACCTAAATAAAATAAGACAGATAGTAAAAAGCAATCCTTATTACTACCATCCAGCTTTAATAATTACTAATATTTTAGAATGAGTTAAGATTTGAGATGAAGGCACAGAGAACATTGGGGTTCTAGGGTGGCCATTTTGATTTTCTGGTTAGAGATACAGGGCCTGTAAGTGAGCAGAGTAGACAAAAGAGGAGGCTGGTGGCCCACAGAAAGTCCAGCTTGCCTTTAGTGAAAGATTATTGTACACACTACCCATGTTGACATACAGAAGTACAGAGAACGATGCCCACTGTGTTGTGAGTGAGACTTAGGTTCCACTGCCGCTGGCACTGTGGTCAGCACTGCCTAGCAGGAGATAGAAAGGCAATTGTGGCAGTTGAGGCACTAAACTTAGTGACCTTAGGTGCCACCCTTTCCAAGCTCGAGTTTCTTCATTTGAGAATGGGGCTAAGAGTATCTAAGCCATCAGAACATCACAAGTAATAAATGTAAATGCATTCTCAGTTAACGTTAAGGACAATTTCCCAGAATATTCTGACCTTGAGGGAATCATACCCCTGGGATGTTGGGGGTGTTAAGTTACTGCCTTATATGGTTTTCCATTCTGAGACTTCATGAGCTTTCTCCCGAGCTCTATTTGTCAGTCCAGCAAATAAACTTTATAAGTTCTTTTTTTTTAATTTGCAAAAAAGGGGTGTTTTATTGTTTATCTGTGAGGTAGAGTCACTCTATGGATTGCTATGTAGATCAGGCTGGTCTCAATGTGTGATAGTCTTCCTGCCTTAGTTGCCTGTGTACCACAGTTATAGGCATGCACTACCACGCCTGTTTGCTTTTCTTTCCTTCTTTCCTCCCTGCTCCCTCTCTTTCTCTCTTGTTTTCTTATTATTTATTTATTTATTTATTTATTTACTATAGAGTCTTCCTGTGTAGCCCTGGTTGGCCTCCAACTCAAGAGTTCCACTTACCTGGCTCTGCTGTCAAGTGCTGAGATGAGAGCTGTGTGCCTCCGAGCCCTGCTAAAGTGTTTACTTCTCTCTCTCTCTGTCTCTCTGTCTCTCTCTCTCTCTTTCTTTTTCGAGATAGAGTTTCTCGGTGTAGCTCTGTCTGTCCTGGAACTCACACTGTAGACCAGGCTGGCCTCAAACTCAGAAATCCACCTGCCTCTGCCTCTCAAGTGCTGGGATTAAAGGCATGCACCACTACCACCGCCCAGCTAAAATGTTTATTTCTAAAGCATGAAAGAAAACACTTTCACTTTTCAGCTTGTCCATATATGCACTGGAGTTGAAATTCTTAACCAAGCTGATAAAGGAATAAAAATAATTTTCCTAAGTAGTACTTGGCTAAGGCGCAGTGTTGAGAAATTTCTGTAGCAGAATCTGATTCACTATCTTTGAAATATAAATAGTATCCTTATTTGTCCACATTTCTCACGCTCATTTGTCAACCCCTAATTAAAGATAACTCCATAGTCCACAGACTACTGTGTTACTTTCCCCAAAGCCAGGGTTTCTGTAGGAAAGTCAGTCTTTTTCTTTTAAATGAAAATTGAGTTTTAAACCAACTGACTTCTCCTCAGTGCTCCAGAGAACTCTAGTGATGCAGACCATTCTTCCAAACGTGTACAGACTTATCTATCCCAGATAAGCACGATTCTGTGGGAAGAGAAATGGACTACTCCTGATAGTTCTAATAAACGTCTGCGGTGTTTGTTTGGACAGGACAGTCAGCTGTCACATCGCGGGGTCACAGAAACCAAGACCAGAAGGCCAGTGTACGAGACCCAAGTTCTCAGGAAGTCTTAAAAATTTCTCTCTCACTCTCTTGTTTAAAAAAAAAAAACCTTGCTATTTAGGCTTGACTTTTTAAACATTGGTTGTTTTTGATAGCATAAGTTTGGCATTTAGCATTTGTCATTCATACCATCTTGTAATTTATGAACTTCAAAGAGATTAAGCCCCAACTTTGTACTCCCCAAACCCCAACAAACAAAGAGCGCAGTGTCTCATGGCCATCATTAACCCCACTGGCATGTAGAAGTCTTCCTTTCCCACCACAGACTTCTGTTTCCCATGACTTCAGTGAGTTTGGTGGATATTTCTTTTCAAAGGAGCTGGGGCAAAGCATGTCTGGTCATCTTCTAGCGGTGTCTTCCTGGAAGGTGATTTCTTGTAGTTCAGGCTTCCTTTCCAGGAGGTCGGTGGATTTGCTTTGGCATGGGGTCTTTCTACATCCCCACACTGGTCTTGAACTCACTCTTCTTTTTCCCCTTCCCATGTATTTTCTATGTATTCTCCCCATGTATTCTTTGACACCTTCCCATGTATTGACATTTCAGGTGTTTAGAACCTCTTGCCTGTATCCTATGAGTGCTAGGTTTACAGATATATAGTACCTGTTTATGGAATGCTGGGAGTTGAACCCAGGGCCTCATGCAGGCTAGGCAAGCACTATACAGAGCGCCAAGCCACATCCTTACACCTTTCTGTTTTGCTTTGTTACTGAGACAGAGTCTCAGTCTGTAGACTGCTGGAACTGAGTTTGTAGTTCCAAGAATTTGAACTGGAATCATTTTTACTGACTCAGTCTCTCAAAGCTCATTACAGATATGAGCCACCATACCTAGCTTCTCACCCTTATAAGAATTGCATGTATACATACTGTACATATAGATAAATCTGTTCTTTCCATAGCTGGGGTAAACTTTTTTTTTTTTTTTTTTGAGACAGGGTTTCTCTGTATAGCCCTGGCTGTCCTGGAACTCACTGTGTAGACCAGGCTGGCCTCGAACTCAGAGATTCACCTGCCTCTGCCTCCCAAGTGCTGGGATTAAAGGTGTGCGCCACCACCGCCCGGCTGGGGTAAACTTTTTAAAAGTCTTTTTAATTGTATACTCACATGCACTTGTAAGAAGTGACACACAGGGATCATGTGTCCCCTTTGTTAGTCTCCTTTAATAACATCTTGAAGAGCTATAATCCATCTTCATGATCAGGATGCAGCACAGCTGTAGTTTACTTCTCTTGTTGCTGTGAAAAAATGCCTGGTAGGAACAAGGGCAGAGTGGTTTCTTTTGGATCACAGTCCCAGAGAGTTGCAGTCCATTGTGTGGGGAATCCTGGCAGAGCTCATGATTACGGGAAGTGTACAGTAACCCACATCTGCTAGCCAGACCCCACCTCTTCAGAGTGCTCAAAACACAAGTTTGTGCCAGATTCAAACAATATCAGCCACTACTAGACTTAGATGTTCCACACAGTAATCTTTGAGAAGCATGGAAAGCTATCATTTCACTCCGAGCTATAAGGACTTTCTGTGAAGTGTGCCTCCTCCTCTGCGGCCTTGGAGAGAGGAGCAGCTGGCTGAAGCTGGCTTGCTGCTGCTAAACGGAGCTTTATCTTATTGTATCAACCCCATCACAGAGATCTGAGGAATATAAAATTTCAGCTGGAAGCATAAACCAAATGGCCTCTTTCCTCCCCAACTTGCTTCTTGGTCATGATGTTTGTGCAGGAATAGAAACCCTGACTAAGACAAATTGGTACCAGCATAGTGGGGTATTCCTGTGACAACCTGACCATGATTTGGGGAGGACTGTGGAAGAACTTTGGAACTTTGAGCTAGAAGAGCCCCTGCATGTTAAGAACTCTGTGGGGTGTTCTGTGGGAGCTTGGGAGATCATGTTGAGAACAGTGCGGAGATGGAGGCCTGGCTTGTGAAATTTCAGAGGGAAGATTAAAGACTCTTATCAGGGCCATGTTGTTTTGATTGTGAAGATTCTGTGGTTCTGGTTAGCTGGGACTGAAGTATCAGCTGTGATTAACAAGATACCAGAACTAATAAAGGGAAAACTTTGCATTACTGGGACTATTGATGCTGGTTAGCTGGAGCTAAGAAATTAGCAGTGATTAAGAAGAGACCAGCATCACTGAGGTGACATCTTCTGGGAAGTGTTTTCTGAGAGCACAAAGAGGCTGTGTTCCAGAGATAGCCAAGGTTGTACCTTGTATTGCAGCAGGACTTGGTAATGTCTAAGAGTCACCTGGGTGGTACTGGTTTTGACAGCACGAAGGGGTCATGAAGAGCAGCTGAGGCTCGGCACAGTGAGAGGCCATGGAAGGCCATAAGTGAAGGTGCAGCCTCAGTTTGCATTTGGTGGCCCAGGACTGAAGGTGTCATGCAAAGGAGTTGAGGCTTGGCACCGTGAAGACAGTCTGTGAGAAGCTATTGGTAAAGCCTAGTTACAGCAGTGTTTTGGGAATGCCAGTACCATGCAATGAGCACCAAGGACAGCAGCAGCAGTGGCGGACAGGCATCTGGAGCCCAGAAGACAAGATGTGTGCGACAAAGGGTAGAGCTGGAGAAGTGACTAAAGCCCTTAGAGGAACCCAGAAGATTGTGAGTTGGATCCCAGACATTGGTTTTGCCTTTGATTGTGACTGTGCCCTGATATTTTTCCCTCTTGAAGGAAGAATGTATTTTAGTGGAGCCCACAGTTAAGAGACTTTGAATTTTAAAAGATATTGGACATTTTAAATCGATTGAACTTTTAATATGTAAAGACTGTGGGACTTTAGATCTTGAGGATGAATAAGAACATAAGGGTTGAGGCTTAATAGTGATATGTTTGTGTGTCAAGTTGACAAGGGGTCAATTGTACTGACTGATTTTATGTGTCAACTTGACACAGGCTGGAGTTATCACAGAGAAGGGAGCTTCAGTTGGGGAAGTGCCTCCATGAGATCCAGCTGTGGGGCATTTTCTCAATTAGTGATCAAGGGGGGAGGACCCCTTGTGGGTGGTGCCATCCCTGGGCTGGAAGTCTTGGGTTCTATAAGAGAGCCGGCTGAGCAAGCCAGGAGAAGCAAGCCAGCAAGAAACATCTCTCCATGGCCTCTGCATCAGCTCCTGCTTCCTGACCTGCTTGAGTTCCAGTCCTGACTTCCTCTGGTGATCAACAGCCATGTGGAAGTGTAAGCTGAATAAACCCTTTCCTCTCCAACTTGCTTCTTAGTCATGATGTTTGTGCAGGAATAGAAACCCTGACTAAGATACCTCTTTATCAAAATGACAGAGACTTACTCAACTCCTGGACAGCTAACCTGGGATCCTCCATGGTGATCTTGGTCTCGATGACTTTGTTGGGGGAGGAGGTTGTGAGTCTCTGGCTGCCACACAGGACAACATTACTCTTCGAATACCAGAACCAGAAGATCTGAGAGATTTTCTTTCCTGTGAAGGAAGAATTTGGGAACTGGCCTACCTTGACAAGGCAGAGTAGGGGCAGCCAACCCAACAGTGTCCACAGTTTGGGTTGGGCCCTGGGGAAGTGTAGAGCAGCTCTTTGTTCACTGGTCAGCGTCCTACACTTGAAGGAGGTCCAGGTGCAGTTCATTGCTCGCCTGTGGAGATGGCCCCGCTGTGCTTTCCTATCAGGGGAAGCCTTTTCTTTTTCTTTCTTTTTTTTTTTTTTTTTTGGTTTTTTGAGATAGGGTTTCTCTGTGTAGCCCTGGCTGTCCTGGAACTCACTCTGTAGACTGTAGGCTGGCCTCTAACTCAGAAATCCGCCTGCCTCTGCCTCCCAAGTGCTGGGATTAAAGGCGTGAGCCACCACCGCCCGGCTTTTTTCTGATTTTTTGAGACAGGGTTTCTCTGTGCAGCCTTGGCTGTCATTGGATTCCAAAGGGAGAATGTTCTGCCTAACTCTAGTGTTTGTTCTGAAATTTTTAAATAAATAGGGGTATTTTGCCTATGTGCATGTGCATTAATAATATTATCATGCATGCCTCATCTGTAGTGTTGTTAGAAGATGGCCTCAGAACTGATCTTGAAGTAATGAGTAGTTGTTGGTCCCCATTTAAAGGATAGAAATTGGCCAGGCGGTGGTGGTGCACGCCTATAATCCCAGCACTTGGGAGGCAGAGGCAGGTGAATTTGAGTTCGAGGCCAGCCTGGTCTACACAGTGAGTTCCAGGACAGCCAGGGCTACACAGAGAAATCCTGTCTC
>JADRCC010567001.1:0-13816 GCA_019843855.1 Hylomyscus alleni
AAAACTAAAAGCAGTGCTTCACTGTGTGGTAGGTAATGCAGGGTTTGGAAGACAACTGGTATTGGATAGAGGTTCATCTATCCAGGTGAATATGGGTGGTGTCCACAGTTCCCTGCATCTGAACGACATGTTAATGATGCTGGTCCTGAGGCTATAAGGAGGTTGAACATGCAAGGCCTTAGCTGGTGTAGAAAGTATTGAGTGCTGTTCGGTGGACTACACTACCCTTTAGCATTTACTTACTTAAATGCTCCAACATTGGGCGCGTGGAAACTGCGGCTATGGAGGGGGAAACTGAGTTTAGAAGCCTCTGTAGTGAATAGCAGAGAATTCATTCTTTAAGTCACCTCTTTTTTACTGAGCCATAAAGGAATTCTTTACTCCAGGCTTTGTATTAAATCATGGTTCATATCCAGGTACTTGGCATGCCTAGGCGTATTCCGTGTTCCCGGCCTGGCAACTCGGGCAGCCTATGCACAGACTAAATTTCCCATAAGCGGTGGTAGCTGTCAGCTGCCACTTACATTTTCCTCTTCACATGTTTGCCTGGTGTGTCTCTTCGTGTGTGTGTCCTTTGGCTCCACTCTCTGGTCTGCAGTGGTCTGGCATTTTGTGACATGTCCACCAGAGAGGCTTTTTAGGTTCTGAGGCCTCTCTCCATCTGGGAGCACGACTGTGCCAAGTGAAGGGAGGAAGGCTTTCCTTAGACACAAGCCCTGAACAGCTGCACTAACTTTACTTTCTTCTCCAGGACCTTCAAATCGAGCGAGAGAGGAGCGCATATAATATATCCGGCGGCTGCACAGCTCTCATCGTGGTCTGCCTTCTGGGGAAGCTCTACGTGGCAAATGCTGGTGACAGCAGGTGAGCCAGAGAGCTATCCGGTTCTTACTAACGGCCATTTCTCTCACAGTGTCTACCTGCGATTTAAACGATTTAAAAGAAAATTATTCTGGTTGGGATTAAATTTGGGAAGTACAAGCTTCCTGCATCTTGACAGGAGTATATTTGGTTGGTTGGTTGGTTGGTTGGTTGGTTGGTTGGTTGGTTGGTTGGTTTTGTGTAGCCCTGGCTGTTCTAGAACTCACTCTGTAGACCAGGTTGGCCTCAAACTCAGAGATCCACTTGCCTCTGCCTCCCAAGTGTTGGGTTTAAAGACTAGAAATAAATTTAAAAACAATCAGGTTGCTTCCTCTCTTACTCTCTTACTCTTACCTTTTGCCCTCCTTCTCCCCCTCCCTTTCCCCTTCTCTCCACATAGCCATGGCTGGCCTCTCCTCCCCCACTCTCTCCCTATCTCTGACTTTGTATAATAAATGCCTTAAAACAAAGAAAAAAAAAATCAGGTTGCTGTTGAAAGGATGAAAGCCTTGGGACTTGCTCCGAGCTGCAGCTGGTGTGTGCATCTAGAACTCCTCAAATGGCTTTTTGGCTTTGGAACCTGATTTTTAATAAAAGTATAGCCTAGTCATGATATTGGAGAGCTGGAGAGAAGAGGGGAGAGATGGGAAGAGGAGAGGAGGGGAGGGAAGGAAGAAGAGGGGCTGCATGGAGCAAGTGTGGAGAGACCCTGGCCACTCCCCTGCACTCTGAACCTCCCCACAGGAATTTGGCATTGGCCTCCTTCCCAGGCGCTCCAATGCTTCTCCTTTATGTGTATGCCTTTGGGAGTTCTATGTGTGAGTGTGTGTGTGTGAGTGTGTATGTGTGTGAGTGTGTGTATGTGTGCATATACTATATATATGTATATACTATATGCCATATATATTATTCTCTCTACATAGCATATATATGTCATATGTGACATATACAGAGAAGAGAGAGAACAGGTGACATTATATAATATATACTACTATATATATAAACTATACTATGCTCTACATGTGTCATATATACTATACTCTATATGACATATATATGACATATATGTCAAATATGTGACATACATATGGGATGTAGTATATATGTGACATAGGGATATAGTGTAGCATATCTAGCTCACATAGCACTTGGAAGGAAGAAGATAAACTTAGGCTTTCATCATCAAAATAAATGGCGCTTGTTTACAGTAATGCTTTTTCCATATTGGTGTGGGGAATGATTGCATCGCAGAGTTTTTAGAAATGTGGCAAAGTGGCTGACAGTCTGACAGGACCTTTCCCTAGACAGTGACAGTTTTGAAGATGATGAAGGCTGGACTCTAAAACATTTGGACAGCCATTGCCCAACAATGGCTGCTGTCTTGGGATCCCATCATTCCCTTAGGCCACTCACCAGTCCCCTTGCCTCTCCAGTCCTTCTCGGATCCGTATCCCCACCTTCTTCCCTTTCACCTGATTATTCTCTTGCTGGTGCTTAGTAGTTTAGAAGACAACCCTCTGGATGCAATCAAGAACTCCACTCTAATCTTTCTTCCATTTACACAGAGGAGACCTGGGTGAGGAGTCTCCATTGCTCTTCGCCCAGTAAGACATCTCTATTCCTGACCTTCGCCCCTGAAGATCACAGAAAACAGCAGAGAAAGGGCTGCCAAGCAACAAGAGTGCTTTCAGAAGTCCATTTATTCTGGAAGAATATGTGGATTTTCAGTTTGAGACAATGCTAACCTCGGGTTTCAGTGTAAAATTGTGCCCAGTAAATGGCAGGGTATTTGAGACACTGTTTATCCCATGGTTTCTGCCCCCAGTGCCCACTGAGGTTTCCCAGCTCAGATGTCCCCACCTATGGATGAAGAAATGAATGGGAGCCATCAGGAGTCACAGCATCAGGAAGGAGCTGGCCATCCCAGCTTTACAGGGACAAGGCTGGGGGGAACCGCTAAAGTGAGCACTAGGCCAGAGTGGCAGGAAGCCTTGAAAAAGGTGTACTTTCTCTTCCCACATTTTATCAGGCTTCTCATTGGTTGAGCACACCTGGCTCTAACCAGCAAACAGGTAGCATTGGGACTGTGTGCAGGCAAGCATGCCGGCACAGTCAAGGTCACGGGTAGGGCAAATGGAAAGCCGTAGGCTGCCTGTCACTTCCTTCTTCAAATACAGTTTAGCAGCTCTACCCAGAAATCGGTAGCTTGTATGTGGATGGTGAGGGCAAGATGGTGGCCTCTTGTTCAGTCCTAGATTCTAAACTTGTTGAAGATGGCAGGCAGAGTCGGTGGCTCATGTCTGCTCTCAGAGGGACTGTATGTGTGATCCAGCCTTGTGCTCACACTCCATGTCTTGTTCCTAGTCTGTTAACGTGAGTTTGCTTCCCTACTCCTAGGCTCTATGGAAGTGACTGACAATCCAGGCCACCAGCCTCTCCTAAGGAGGCACCACCCTCCCACATGACCTGAGATCCCGGTGTTATCTCCATAACAGTATCCAGAATATCTTTAGCTATATTTTTTAGTAGTCTTTGCCTTGGGAGGCAAGCTGCTTTGCAGCCATGCCTAGCCAGGAGATGGCTTGTGCATCCCTGTCTGGGAACCTATCATTTCCCTGTGTTCATCTCTTGAGCTTTTTATCCTGGAGTTCCACTTTCCAGGCCTTGGTTTCCACATATTGACATTGGACTACAAGCCGTCTAGAATCTATGGCTTGCTAAAGGTTAAGCTAGGAGGGGGTGACGCTTTTGGAAAGCAAAGTCGTGCTGCTTTGACCAGTCTTTGTGACAGTTCTTAGAGCTTTGAAACATCTTTCTTAGAGCCGATTAAGTTATTAATTTAAACAAGGCCTCGTTTTCTTAAGTGCTCATAAAAATGTTTTACATTTACATCTAATTATAAAAGCCTAATAAATACCCATTTTCTTAATAAAGCTGTGGTGCACAGAATAAAAAATTATCATGCAACCCAGGAAGTTTAAATCGTATTTGTGGTTCTCAAACCCCAGTGTCCCAGTACAAAGTTGGTGTTTTATAGCTAATTGGTTGGGTTTGGCATCTACATGTGGCTCATAATTCATAAGGGACAATGGGAGCTTGTGTTTTATTAAGCTCGCCCAATGATCACTTTTGGAATGCTTTACTTGTTACTGTATTACTACTTGCTGCTCTTTCGTGAGTATTAGATACTGGCGTCATCTTAGACTATCATAGTGGACTTCATATACTAATGGTATGTCTAGGGCATTTCAGTTTATAAACATTGTTACTCTTGAGAAAGAACTAGTAGGCAACCATCCACCTATCTTCGAGGCTGTGGGTTATCATTTACAAACAAGCAGTCAGGAATCAGTAATACTAGCCTGGTGATGCTTAGAGCTGAGAGAAGATTCTGGCAATTAGTCAGGGCCCTGATTAATTAGGTGCTAATTTTATTTCATTGGTAGATAATAACTGTCATGTGTTTATCCTTCAAGACTTGACAGTTTATAGGGTGAAAAATAAATCTTTCGTTGTGTGTGCCCAACCGTGTAATTACTTACAGAATAATGAGAGAAGCTCTGCACTGATTTGATTGAGGAGCCACCCGGGTCAAGGGCTGTTTTCAGGGCCACTTCTCTGTGTGGCATCTACTTTACCATCAGGCCTTGTGTAGGCTCCAGGTTGCCTTCAGGACATGCTGCTGGCAGAGCCTGTGGCTTACCCGTGTCTGACTCAGTAGCCTGGTCCTCAGAGGGGGCAGACTTCCCTTTCCTTGGTAGCTGAGCTCTGCAGTCATATAGAAAACACGCAGCATCTGCAAGGTGCTCCGTTCCTTCATTTCTCCCAGTCGGCTCTTTGGGTTGTGCTCCTCTTCAGTTCTGGCTCCATTTCAGAGGGCCATTTCCTTTTGTTTCTAGAGGACTCCGGCACTGAGGAGGCAAAGCTGTTACTGCTTACTGCAGACGATGTCTAAAGGTTTCGAAGCTGAGACTGGGCGAACTCATTCCGACTGAAGGAAGGCAGTTACGAATCTTTAGCATCTTGGTTCCACTCCTGCAAGTGTTGTAGCAACAGGCAGCAGTGAGGCAGCTAGGTGCTAGGCACCTCACTTAATACCAGGACAAGGTCATGTTTAATTCGGTCAATAATAGGGTGAGAAGTAGGAATTGCTGTTCTCAGGTATGTGCAGTTTATAAGAAGCAAATTTCCCAAGGTCCGCAGCTACTAAGGAACAGAGCTGCCATGACACCCAGGACTGGAGTAAGAGAGCCAGGTCCTCAGGGACTAAACCCACCCATCCATCCACGCTAAGACCCTAAGGCAGGGATTTCTAGCTAACATTTTTATTCCCTGTATACTCATACATGAAATACTGACACACTTTATAGTCATTGGCACCTCAGGGTTTACCCAGAATGCATTATGGGTATAAGTAAGTGGATAGCTACGTTTAGAAACCTTTTTCTCCTGGGACTGAGTCTATGTCGCCCAGGCTTGCCTTCACTCCCTCATTGTCCTGTCTCTGTTTTCTGTGTGCTAGGATGGTGGTGGTCATACATGACCATGCCCAGCTCCTAGAGATTAATGTAAGTAGGCTGCATTTGTCTTGGTTACTTTTTTGTTACTGTGATAAAACACCATGACCAAGGTACCTTACAAAGTGTTTCCTTAGGAGATTTGGAGAAGTAGAGTCTGTGGCCATCGTGGATGGGAGTGTGGTAAGCACGGTGCTTGCTGGAGCAGTAACTGGGGAGCACGTGGTGCTCCAGAGTAGAAGGTAGTGAGAGCAAACCCAAATTGATGCAAGTCTTTTGAAAACTCAAAGCCTAACCCAGTGACACACCTCCCTTCAACAAGGCCACACCTCCTAATCCTTCCCAATCGATTCTACCAACTGGAGACCAGGTATTCAAATATATGAGCCTATTCTCACTCAGATCTCCCCAAGCGTCCATCATCAAGCTTCGGGTGACCTAACCAGTTCCTTTAGAGTGTTGAAAAAAAAGATGTATTTCAGAACAAGAACAGTCAATTTTCTAGAGTTCACAGGTTTTGAGACCATTTTAGAAGTTGTGTTTTCATCCCGAAGATGTCAGCTGCCTCGCGGCCTCCTGTGTGGCCTAACGTGATATCAGGCACCTCTCCCACAGTCATACTTCCATTCAGTGTGTTTATGGACTTTGAAAGTAAACCTGAAGACTCCTGAGAACACGAGGTGACATGCTTAAAACTCTCCTGGAGAAGGTGGAGAGATCAAGGGAGTAGTCACCTATTAGCTCTCTCACAAGAGCAAGCAAGCAACCGTTGGACTAGGTGTGTCCAACCACCTGAGTTTAAAAAAGAAAATCGAATAATAAAAAAAAAAAGAGTCTTATACTGTCTTAAGAAAGTGTGTGATCTGGGTTGAGAGCATTCACAGCTTTCCTCACTGGGTGCAGGCAGAGGGGCATGGGTCAGACACGCCCTCCTCACTGCACCTTGGAAGCTTTAGGAGGATGGCCATGTCTGATCCATTTTCCTTTCGTTCCTTCTTGGTTTGCAGAAATTTTCCCATTCACCTTAAAGCTTTCTCTATTGGGTCAGAGGTGAATTCCTACAGCAAGTCTAAACTTCCATGAGGATAGGATCTAGATATTAAACAAGACTTACATTTCTGAATTCAAAACCAATTACATGTCTGTGATGTCTCCTCTCATAGGCCTCTCCCCTCTGCTGACGGAAAGATAATGAAACCTTATATAACTGCCTGCGGCCCTGGAGACCTTAAAGGACTTCCCATTCTTTGTTTCATGTACCTGCGTTTCGCCAGTGGCCAGCGCTGCCCTTTTGTGGAGCTCCTCGTTGCTCCTAAGTGCTTTATCTGTCCTTGCCTACCAGCCTACCCCTTTGATGGGAGCCCTTCCCTGAGTTCTGCTTCCATTGGCTGCTTCAAGTCTATGATACCTCTCATTTTCTTTGACATGTTTCTAAAAGAACAGCACAGAACCAAGGTGAAGCACCATTCTCTGCTTCTTTCCTTTTATCTCAGTGTATTCCTTAGCACTGCCCAAATCCTGTAGAAGGGATTAAGAGGAAGAAAATAATACAGTCGGACGGTCACAGATACATGCAGAGAGGCAGACCTCTGCATTTCCTGTCACAGCCCTACAGGACCCACAGGGGGCTCCTGGGGATGGTCTTTTCCCAGCCTGTGGTGCCCTAAGCCAACAGCAGTACTTGGGCACATGTGCAGGAGAACCAGTTACGGCCGTCGTAGGCATCCTGCTTCAGAAACCTCAGGGTCGGCAGCCAGCCGTCGGTCTTGTAGCATGTCCTCCTCGTGATGTGGATATGTGCTGCTCAGGGCTAAAAGTCAGACTCAGGTATAGCTAGGCATGCTTGGTGCACAGCTATAATCCCAGCATTTGGGAGGCTGAGGCAGAAGACATGCATACAAGAGCAGCCCGGGCTACAGAGCAAGACTGTGCCAAGGAGAGAGGCGAACCACTACCTTATAGTATTCTCTGAGCATCTGAGAGAACGAGGATGGAGCCACTGTGCCCTCGGGGTTACAAAATGATAGCTCCTTCCAGCTTAAGTGTAATGCTGGTAGTAATGGCAGGCACGCATACAGCTATGCAGCGCATGCACATGCGGGGGCGGGGAGTTTCCTCTTCCCCTCCAGGGTGCTGCCACCTGAGGGGAAAGGGCCAGCCCACACCTCTGTCCTGTGACTTAGGGTCTCTTAGTGTTGTGTGTAGCTTTGCGCTACCCTGCTTTAGTTCCAGGAAGTGGCCACACTGTTAGTTACCTCCCAGCTTCCCTTGAATACACGGATAAAACACACACACACACACACACACAGAGGTTCATTTTCAATTTGCCTTCTTGGCACAATTGTTGGGCGCTACCATCTCCCACCTGGAAAACATGTCCTTATTACTCTTAGCTCCGTTCCCCCCACCTGCCCTAACTGTAGTCAGTCAGTTGAATCTAGTCCCTGCTAAGCGTCTCTGGCCACCAACCTATAGGAGTGGCCACAGCCCACCACTCTTGTGTCTCCCTTTTCCTCTAGGAACCCAGAAGTCCCACCTATACCTTCTACCCGTCAATCGGCCCATGGCTTTCTTTACCGACAGATCAAGAGCCAACTGGGGACCTCAGCATCTGAACTACCTTGACATCTTCGTGACAGCCTGATATTCTAGAACATAGATCCAGTCATCCAAAAATGGAATTAGAGTAAAAATTCTTGTATGGCCCAGCTCCTACCTCAGCCTCAGTGCCCTTAGCTGGAGGGAGGTGGGTCTCTGAGAAACCATTGCTGCAGCGTTAGCGCCTGCTCCCAGCCAGCCGAGCTCTGATTTTAATATCTTCCCTCTCCTCTTAACATGCTGAGAGGCGCTGCCAGGTGGTCCCCTGGTGTTTATAGACGAGTGAAAGTGTTAGAATGAGGTTACTGAGGTTGGATTAGTGACCCTCTCTATCCCTTTATTCTTGGTACTGTCAGTGGGCATCGCCCTGCATTATGATTGTTACCAAGGTCAGAATCCACTGTAACAAGTCTTGCAGGTGGTCCTCTTTGCTATATTTGGCCTTTTGGGTCATTTCATAGTACAGATACTTTGGCGGAACCATACTCTTTCTGTAAATAGGACTTTAGTTGGCCCGTCCTCAGCGGGAAGTAGTCTGCGAAGGCCTTCGGTGTTTCAGAAGATCTTTGATGTCTGCTAAACTGCCCTTTCTGGTTGCCATGTGTGGTTTTCAGATGGCCATTTGCTCCAGGAAGTTTTCTGAATACCCTGGGCATTTGACCTTCAACTCTGTCCTTCCTTACATTGGAAAGGCGCCAAACTCCAGGAGCCAGTGTGGAGTGGATATGGGTAGCTAGCAGGTAGGAAGAAAGGCTGCCCGCGGCCTTCGTAAGTGAGCCTGTCTGCTTGGGGGCGAACTGCAGTACGGTTGGAAAGCCCACATGGTGGAGTCTGGAGAAGCTGGTCCTCAATGCTACAGAAAGCATCCTGTCTCACTGTATTATTTTCTACTCCTTGGGATGCCACCCAACTTGGAGATAACACTCACCATTCCCGGGAAAATGGCTCATGCTTCATCCATTTACCAGACACAGACCAGCCCTGTGCACTGTGGTTTGCCATTAGCATGAGGATGTGGCCATAGTCCAAGCAGGCCCAAGCTCTTAGAGGCCTAGAAGGAGATAAGGCACAGGAGTAACATGTTGGATATGCTGCGTGGTGTGGATTCCTAAAGCGAAAAATTAGACAAAGAACTAACCACACAGAGAGTTCTACGTTGCAGTTTTGTGAAGGTGGTGGGGAATGAGAGGGGTGGGAGGTGGGGGAGCAGAGGTGCAGAAAGAAAGACATTACCCAAGACAGGGAGGTGAGGAGAGGACAGAGGAAGTAAGGCTCCGGCCACACTAGCATCTGGGGGGAAGTCTGGTGACCAGGTTAAGACAGTGCTAGTAGTAGAGGTGTGGGTGCATGTGAGTAAATGAATTAATTCCATTCCAAATGTGCTTGCACACCTGCCATGGAAACCAGAGATCTGAGTGATGCTGATGATAAAAGCCTTGCTCTTGTGGAGTTTACATCATCACGTGGGAAAGAAAGCCATAATAAACAAAATAGGGAAAGTGTAAAATTCACATAAAATCACCTCAGTGATATGTGGTAGCCGACTGTGTTTGAAGCGCTCACTCCAGATACCTTCTTGCTGTACGTTAAGCTCTTAATAAGTCATCGCTCTGAGTAGTGATCACCCATACACTTTCTTCTTTTAGAATCTGCTACAAATAGAAAAGTTTGCCCCTTTAATGTATCTTAATTTACGGTAGGAGTGTGGTATGAAGTCAAGTAAATTGTGCATTACGGAAGAAACGGCTCGAAACGGCCTGCGTGAACTCCTGAGCGGATGAAGTGTGTGTTAGGAACTCTTCCGATGGCCTCTGAGTCTGCTGTGGGGCTCTGGTGTAGAATGTCACTCAGCTGGTATGGCTGCCAAATGCTAGTGCAGGCCCCTAGACCCCTAGATCTTATTGGATCTGGGCTGCATCCTGAATTCAAGCCAGAGCACACCAGTGTGCTCACACCAACCCAGGCATGTGTCTCCCGGAGAGTTTATAATGAGAGTTTGGTTACTTTGGGTGCATACTGGCCACACTGAAATACTCTTTCCATTCATGTGGTTGATTTCCAGAGAGGCTCTCCATTTGCCTTTCATTTGTTGTTGTTGTTGGGTTTTGTTTTGTTTTGGTGTGTGTGTGTGTGTATAGCTACCTTCTGGCTTAGTATATGTTTGGGGGTTTTTTGCTTTTCGGTCTCTCTCAGTCACGTTCTTCGTGATTCTGAGTAAGCAGGTGAAGTTGCCATTGATATGTCAAGGTCCTTTTTCCAAGTGTACATTTGAACCCGAGGGTGAGGAGGTCATCACGTTTTAAAGAGTGACTAAACTGCTTGCTCTATACATCCTGGACCCTTTATTTAAATGGGTTCTTACAGCAGAGGCCCCGTATAGTGACAGACAAGAGCACTCAGGTGAAACAGGTGCATGGTCAGACTGGATTTAGGTCCTGGTCTCAGCTACATTTGTGCTCTGTCTGTGACCTTGAACAAGATACCCGACATGCCCGCCCCTTCCTTATCCATAAAGGTATTAGAGACTTCATCTAAGATGTGTGTATCTGAATGAGCCGCTCCGCTCCGGGGCAGCCCTGCTTGTACATCACAGTATTCTCCCTGAAAGGCCTCGATGGTGTCCCTTACCTCTCCAGACGAGCACCTACTCTCAGTGCAGTCAGTCCCATGGTCAGAGCCTCGTAGAAGGGATGACGTCACACCAGGAAGTGCTAGGCAGAACCTTCTGCTGTGACACTGTTTCGACACTTGCTTCTTGGCAGCAGAGGTGTCATTGCACTTAGCCAGGTGTTAATTACTGTTTTGCTCCACCACCAGCAGGCCATCTTCTGGCTGAGCTAATATTTCTGCAGGAACTTTCAGGCTCACTATACCGCTGATGTCCAATGGTGCCCAGCAGAGGGAGGGGAATTACGCCCTTGGGTTTTCCTAACCTATCTGTGTGTGAGTACACAAGTGTATAAAAATGTACAATGGGGGGCTGGAGAGATGGCTCAGTGGTTAAGAGCACCGACTGCTCTTCCGGAGGTCATGAGTTCAAATCCCAGCAACTATATGGTGGCTTACAACCATCCGTAATGAGAAACAAATAAGGAACCTATGGGCCAGAGC
This sequence comes from Hylomyscus alleni, assembly GCA_019843855.1. Lineage (NCBI taxonomy): Eukaryota > Metazoa > Chordata > Mammalia > Rodentia > Muridae > Hylomyscus > Hylomyscus alleni. Next base: position 11,088 of record JADRCC010567001.1, read on the forward strand.
AAGATGGGCCGGAGCGAGTGGGGCCAGAGCAAGAGGGAGAAATGGAAGGGAGGAAAAAAATGTACAATGGGCTATGCAAAATATGCCCCAGGATAAGCCTAAAAGGAATTGGACAAGCAGGCTTGAAAAGCCACACAAACCCCAACCCTCTTGGCCCTTAACATTCGGTATTTCACAAGCTGCACACCCTGCTCTGGTCTGTTTCAGGGATTGGCTGACATCTTCCTCGTGTGTGACTACCCATCATGCCTAGCCCCACATACCTTTATTGCCCCTCCCAGCTTCCCCTGCCCCATCCTAAGTTCCCTCATCTCACACAAATGACTCTGTACTCTTTGCCTTCCTCTAGTGCTTCTCTTCATATGCAGGGTTCTCCGTCCAAACCTGTAGTCCCTAGATGAACTCCTCTCCAGTTAGACTCCATTATGTTCCTTCCAGTCAGTCCTCAAAATCCAGTTTGCATCCTCATCTTACCTGCTAGGACGTAGGACGAAGCTGAAGGGCTCTCTGACTATTTTTCCTCCTCCTCCTCCTCCTCCTCCTCCTCCTCCTCCTGGGCATGGAGACCATCTTCCACAGCCCTGTATACATTTAGCACATGGCCACATGGCAGTGTTGCAGCCACAGCATGTGAGCAGAGGAAACGTCCAGCCCATGAAACCTCTTACATGCCATGGTCTAAAGTGTGCATGTGTGTGCCACACGCCCAGTGGCTTATTCAGACTATGCTTTCATTTGGAAATAGGATCTTTGCAAAACCAGATGAGGTCATACTGGATTAAGGCCTGCCCTGAATCTAGTAACTGTCATCTGAGTAAGATGGCCATGGAGAGACACAATGCAAGGAACACCAAGGCACTCAGGAAACCACCACAAAGCAGGAGAAGCAAGGAGGAATGCTCTACCGGAGCCTAGGTTGACTCTACTGACCCTGACTTCCACCTTCTGTTCTTCAGAGCCACGAGAGATTAGATGCCATTGATCTGAGCCACCAGGTTTCTATGACTGTCACATGGACCCCAAGAATCTGCAACACACATACTCCCTCTTGGCCCCCTGCAAGTAGAAGCTGACAAAGCCCAGTGATCTCCAGTGTGGTTGAGCAGAGCCCCTGCCAGCCTCTCCCTTCCCCGTGTAGAACAGCGCCTCCCATAGTACCCTGAGCTAAACCGACAATACGGCTTTACAGGAAGGAAACATGCCATTGGGACTTTCAGGATTCATCTATTCCAGCTATTATTGCCCTTCATTTGCCACTATATAAGAGCACTTAAAAGCATGTGCAGCTAATACACACTCAGCTCTTTTTCTCTTAGAGGTAGGGAGAGAATGAGATGGGATCTAACTCTGTAGCTCAGGCTAGCCTTGAACTTATGATAAATGAACCTCCCGCCTCAGCCTTCAAGATCTGGGATTATAGGTGTTAGCCACCTTTTTTTTTTTTTTGGTTTTTCAAGACAGGGTTTCTCTGTGTAGCCCTGGCTGTTCTGGAACTCACTCTGTAGACTAGGCTGGCCTCAAACTCAGAAATCCACCTGCCTCTGCCTCTGCCTCTGCCTCTGCCTCCCAAGTGCTGGGATTAAAGGAGTGCACCATCACTGCCCAGCGAGCCACCTTGCTTCAGTCAGCTGTGAAATTCACCCTCCTTCACCAGGTCTTGCTCTGCACACCTGCCCAGTGCTCACACCTGCCCAGTGTACCCCAAGGTTCCCCTTCAGTCATTTTGTCCACATCCTCTCTCTGAGCAGTTTCCCTAGCTCATCACCTACCCAACATTTCCTCACAGGCCTCACCCACAGCCCCCCCCCCCCCCCCCATTGCCTCTGAAGCATGTCAGAAGCCTTCCAGGAGGCGCATAGCATGGCTAGGCTCTGTTCTCCACTCTGCCCGTCCCACTGCTCCCACACCCTGAAGCAGAGCCAACCTCACCAGCTTCTAGCTTGGCACTCAGAGCAGCCGTCTTCCAGGTGTTTGCTAGACAGGGTGACTGTGAACTTGCTGCTTCTGGTGTGTCTGAAGGGTCATGTTGAGTGTGACAGTTAGGAAGGGTCTCCAGTTCTCACATCTGTTTAGAAATTTCCAGATCTGTGCCATGAGCCTCTGCTGGAGAAGACTGTAGGGCGTACCACAGAAGCTCTGGTTCGTTGTGAACAGCCTCGTCCTCACAAAGTGCCATAGTGGACGGACCTCCCTCTCATGTGCTCATTAGGATAGAGCTGGCAGAAAGGGTGGTGTGGGGTTTTCCATTTTGGACTTGGTGTAGAAACATTTTTATGAACTTCTAGAAAACCTAAGGACATTGCAGCACATGCTTTTTGCATTAACTTACTAATTATTAGCTTCTGATAGTCCCAGTTTTGTCTCCACACATCTTTGGTTTTTTTTCATTGTATGTGCATTTATATAATCTGACATTCAATCCTCCCTGAAACAAGGTAAGAAAGGTATAAATAAACAAGATGCCATAGAAGACTCATACTTAGGATGCTCAGAAATGAAGGAATCTTCCTTCCCCAAATGGTGCCTTTTTTTTTCTCTTGTGGCCCCAGTGTTGTTGCAGGGCATGACAGTGGCCATTACTTTCCTTAACACTGTGACCAAACGCCTAGCAAAACAACAATAACAACAACAACAACAACAACAAAACCTTGAAAGCTTACTTTGGCTTACAGTTTTGGAAGGTGGTGGGATAGGCACGGGACCTGGAGCAAGAGCATCCACACCAGCTT
>JADRCC010567002.1:0-14390 GCA_019843855.1 Hylomyscus alleni
CTCTTGTATGCTCTTTGTTTGGTGGCTTTGTTTCTGGGAGCCCCTAAATGTGCACATTAGTTGTTTCTCTATCCCATCTGGGTTCCTCAATCCTTCTGTCAATTCTTTCACAACATTTTCCGAGCTCCATCTAATGTCTGACTATAGGGAAGAAGCAGGACAAGTCATAATCTGAACAAAGAGAGACCAATCTCCAACAATACAACTCAATGTTCAATGTCTGGAACTCACTCCCAATCTGCTGTTCTCCACTAAGGAATTTGAGTCACTTTGCTACTCTGCTGTCTATAGTACACACAGCTAGTCCTCTAAGCTCAGGCGGGATCCGCTCTGAAACTACTGCCCTTCTTGGTGGTCATTCCATTTTAATAATTTCTCTAAAATGCTGATGTCTTCTGCTGTTACTCGAGATGTACTCTTAGACAATAGTCTTTCCAGGCTTCTCACAGTGTCAAGCCTAAGATGCTCTATATGACTCCTTCTTGCTTTCAAATTTAGTACGCTTTTGTGACTCTTACACTACCAAGTCCAGCTGACAGCTAGAAGTACAAACTCGGCCACATTTGGAGCACAGCATCTATATGCTCTCAGAAACCACTTCCTAGACATTCCCTCAGTGCTGACGCTCTCTTCCTAAACTCGATTCATTTCTAAGCCCCAGCCAAACAGCATCCACTATCCTAGCAAAGCAAATGTTTCACTTTAGTAGGTCTCCTATCAGCTAATCACAACTGATTTCAGCCCCAGCTAAACAGAACCACAGAATCTTAATGCGAAATAATAAGTGGCAATGATAGAATGTGTTAAACTTCCCTCTAAAATGTCAGATGTGAGGCCTCTATGTTTAGCACTGCTGTCAACATTTATCCAAACTGCCACAGAACAACTCACAAAGCTTTGAAACTCAGTGGATTTCTTGAACAAAGTTTTAACACCTTCCACATTCTTCCCCTAAACAGGGCCATATTTCTCAAAACAATACACCACTAACCTGGTACCAACTTTTCTTAAACGTTTTCTTAAACGTTTTGGGTTTCTGTCGCTGCTCCAAAACATCACCATGACCAAAGTTCTTGGGAAGGAAAGGGTTTATTCAGCTTAAGCTTCTACATCCTAATTCATCAGCAAGGGAAGTCAGGACAGGAACTCAAGTTGCTCAGGGACCTCGAGCAAGTAGCTGATGCAGAGACATGGAGGAGCACTATTTACTGGCTCACTCTTCATGGCTTCCTCTCAGGCAACATATGCATCATTCTACTGGGATTTATTCTCTAAAGCACTTTTGTACTGGAATTCTCAGGCTCAGCTGAAAGATTACTGAGTGTTCTTTTTCTTTCCATTACACAATCTCATTCATATTAAACATTAGGCGAAGTCTTTGTGCATTTTAATTTCCGGTAATATTTAGCAACTCAAGCATATAGCATAGAAATTAAACAGGTTTATTACTATTCTTTCAAAGAGTATTTTATTTGTGACAGAATTATCAGTTAGAACAACCTTAATGATATTTCAACCCTGATATAATATCTGTTAAATTATGACTAGATAATTTGTAACCCCTGTAGCACCAAGAAAATAACTTTCAGATATTTTTACATTGAAATGTATTCATCAGTTACAAACTAATCTTTTCATTAGTGATGTGATTCAAGTTTCAAAAGAGAGTGTAGAAATCTTCAATAATATCCAGGCAGTAAAATGTGATTGAAAATCATATCAACATGCTTTGCCGTTGGTAATCTCCATGATAAAAATGCAACTGAAATGAGAAAGAAATCAACTTGATGACAGTGTATTTCCTCGTGATAATTCTTATTTTCCATGAACAATGGTTAATTAGGTGAAGAGCATAGACAGCAGTGGATTCTATTGCTACAGCTTACAAGATTGCCCATATTGTTTAAAAAATATATTCAAATATATCTAGGCTTCTACACCTCAGAGGTCAGAGCCATGGATATTTAAATTTAAGAAAAAAATTGTGTAAATTTAATTTCCCATAAAAATAAAATATAGAATATGAGTTAGATGACTTTCTTATATCTAGTTTGCCAGTTTGGGCCACTGTAATAATCAGACTCAATATACTTATATTTTTAATTTAAAACAAATGAAGGTAGAAAACAACACTACTACCTAGCTATGATATTTATGAGCAGCAATAATGACCAGTATGGCACAATAACCCTAAGTTTGTAAGAGGTGGCACCTATACCACTTTTTCACATCTTAAATCAAATGGAAAATTCTAATGTGGGAAGTTATAAGCTTATGTCTAATGTTCCATGGCTCTCACTACCCTTGCAAATATCTGCATGGCAAAAAACAAAACAAAACAAAACAAAACAAAAAAAAACAAAACAAAACAAATCTAAGACTCTACTGTGCTTTCATAGTAAACTATTTGAATTCAAGGTGTATGAAATTGCTTAATATCAAACAGGGAAAATAGCAATGTCTGTTTTATCAATGAGTTAACTAAACTTGAATTTGCTTTTATCATTAGGAAACTACTGAACATATTGATTTCATGGGTATTCTCAATGACAGTGACATCATGCCTCGTGGTGCTATGTTAAAGATGAAAATGAGACATAATTGACAGTGTTAATACAGTTTTGTTGGATAATAAATATTAAATAACTACTGGGTGCTACCATTGACCACAGCTCCTTCTCAAAGAAACTAAGTTAGAAAACCTAGCAATTGGGTTCACCTAGGGTGAACTATTTTACATAATTGGTATCCTGATTAATTATACTGTGGAACTCATGGTTTCTGAATTTAAAGTATGCAAAATATAGTACAACACGGAGTACCAGGAGAATATTTTTATTCAGTTCTTTATGGCATTGTTGTAGAACTGTACTCAAGGAATATCCATTCAAATTCTGATTTGTAAATTGATTGCTCTGCTTTTCAGTCTTCTCATTTGTTCACCAAAGATAAAAGCAACTATCCAGAAGTGGTGCAGGTTATTGGTTAAGATGGCAGATTCTGAAAAAAGTTCAAATCATGCCACAGTCACAAAGCATATTCCACTCGTGTGTAGGTGGGTGACTTAGAATAGGAAATCTTTAAAATTGAAAAAATATCTTTTTTTTCTGTCAAACGAACATAAGGATACCTCCTTAATAAATATTATTACCTGTTGTAAATAAAATAATAATGATACTAGAAAAACAGCTCAGTATTACAAGTTCATACTGTTCTTCTAGAAGACACAACTCAGTCTCCATACCCAGTACTGTCGTGTGGAAAACTTCACTCAGACACATATGGTCATATAATAGTAAAGTCTAATTTTTTTTCTTTTCCTTTAAAATAAATCTTTAAAAATACAATAATATGAACCATGTCTTCAGTTAAGATGCACTTAGCAAAGATCATGTAAGTGTGTTTTCTCTTATATTTATCTACATTTTAGATTGTTTGGATAATGTGAGAGAATATACAATATTCTAAAGTATTTCTGGCTAATTCAATTGGGGTTCAAGGAATATTATTTTATATACTTCATCAAACATATTTTATAAATTCACTTGCAGCACATAAATACAGAAATTTGAATGCGGAATAAAAAAAATGTCTTCCTAACTATACACATTAAGATAAATAATTACCTAAAATATCATGATATACTTATTTTATGATAATTATCTCGATGTTTTTAACAGAAGAAATAAAAGCTCTAAACATTGTTTGTTATTAGACCATCCTGTGCAATGAAAAGGCAGAGTGTGGATTCATTGTTTCAAAATCTTTAGAACGTGAAGCTTATTTCAAAGAAAATAATTCACTGTTAACTTTTCACAATAACATTTCATTAATGTTTAAAGTCAGGAAGTGAATTCTTTTTATGCCTCATACAGAAAAAGAAAAATAACATTCAGAAACATTAATATTTAAAAACTCTAGCATATACAAAGATAAATTGTATACAATTAACAAAGTTATATGGGCATAAACAAAATTTAATTTTTCTTCATTTTTGTAAATCATATAAAAATGTTATTTAATTCATATACAAATTTAAGCTTTTAATACAAAAGAAAAACAATATAAACACATGACTTTGACCTCCCTGACATAGACATGACCTAATTTGCATTCATATAACCAGCATAATTTTGCTTGTCTTTTAATATGCATTTAAATGTGAATATACATGCCTGGAATGGTCTTAATTGTAGCTGATATTAAGACAAATAAATCAGCTAGAGTTGGTAATGAACTGAATTATTCTATATCAAGAGTTTCAAATTAATCATGACTTTGACAATGACTCCTGATGTAGAACTCTAAACCTGTATCCACCAGCCTGAGTTTTTGAATAAAACAAACACTTGGAGGAATATTCTAACTGTAATTTCTTAGTATATTCCAAGACTGAACGATAAGAGAGTACTTATCTGATGATATCCTTGTAGAATTAATGAATTCTGTGACTTCTATGATAGGTATTTTATGGTTGCACTATGCATTTTTGCCATAATGAGTTAATTTCTCATAAGATATAATAGTCTTCATCTTTGTCATTTTGTTTGTTTGTTTGTTGTTTTATGAGACAAAGTCTTACTATGTAGTTCAGGCTTTATGCCTTAGCATCCTGAGTGCTGAGATGGCATACAGAGTATGCTCCACTTAGTCTGCCTATTGCTATTCCTTCCAGACTGTGTGACACCTATATGTGACTAAGAATCATCAACTTTAAGAATCATCTTACCAGGTCCTTTCAAAAATGGATTAGGAAAGGCCATCCAGAGACTGCTCCACCGGAGGATCTTTCTCATATACCAAACCCAGACATTATTGTGGATGCCAACATGTGCTTGCTGACAGGAACCTGATATAGCTGTCTCCTGAGAGGCCCTTCCAGTGCCTGACAAATTCAGAGGTGCATGCTCTCAGCCAACCATTGGATTGAGCCAAAGGTCCCCAATGGGTAAGCTAGAGAGAGGACTGAAGGAACTGAAGGGGTTTTCAGCCCCATTGGAGGAACAAAAATATGAACCAATATGTAAGCCCAGAGCTCCCAGGGACTAAACCACCAACCAAAGAGTACACATGGAGGGACCCATGGCTCCAGCTGCATATGTTGCAGTGGATGGCGTTGTTGGACATCAATGGGAGAAGAGACCCTTGGTCTTGAGAAGGCTGGATGCCCCAGTGTAGGGGAGTGGCATGACAGAGAAGCGGGAGTGGGTGGGTTGGTAAGCAGGGGAAAGGGGTGAAGGAATAGGGAGTTTTCGGTGAGGAAATGAGGAAAGTGATAAAATTTGAAAGGTAAATAAAGAAAATATCTAATTAAAAAAAGAAAAAAAGGAAAAAAAAGAGTATATGATCTTCACAAATAGAAAGAACACTAATTTTCATCATGTAATTACTACCAAGGTATAAAAATCTGAGTTCTGCAAAGCAGAAGAAAATGAAAGGAAAAAAAAGAGAAGATTCACCATAAATTACATGTTCCTGAGGCTTAAACTCCGATACTAATTTCAAGTAGATTAGGTCTGCTTGTCCAAGATAAAGATCATACACAATTGTTTGGGAAAGATGAGAGGACAAATTTCACTGTGAGCTATGTAGATACTGGCAAACAGTCTGGATTAAAGACTTTGCTGAGTTAATGTGAGGTGTTGAGAACATGTCTTTTCCTCTCAGATAGTGAACCCAGTGTCAAAATAGAGAATCACACTCACACGAGTGCAGAATTTAGAATAAGGACATTTTTCTGGTTATTCTAGTTAGTGGCAGAAGTATTTCAGAGTGAGGAATTACTCACATGAGCAGGAGTGTAACAGAAGCAGCTGCAACTCTCAAAGTCCCACGCCCTCCTTGGTGAGAACTTTCATGACGGCACGTCTGAAATTGCTTATATGAGTTATATGTAGTACGGTCTCTCAGAAAGTCTCTCTTCCATATCCATGGACCTCTGGATTTTGTAAGTTTCAGAAAGATTCTGAGTTTGCAAGGATTATTTATATCCTGAGCCTTGTACGATTCATTTGCTTCCCGAGTCTTCAGGAGTGTCCCTTCTTCCTTGTGAGGGATGCTTTGCTTGAGTGATCATTGGGTAGCAGGGGTAAATGCAGAAGTTGCCAGAGAAGGCAATTAGGAACGATCAAGAAGGAGCACGTGCTTTTTCTCCTTTTTGAAATCTCCTGTAAGTGAGCTTAATCAAAGGATTTTAACTTATACAAAGGAAGTGTGTGTGTTTAGAGAAAATGTATTAATATGACTGTGGCAGTAAAACTGGTAGCAGGTAAAAGAGCCTGAGTCAGTATAATAGTATAGATGAGTTAGAAATAAAATACAAAGAAAGAAAGAGTGTCTCTGGCCAGAGTGATTAATTTCTACAATATTCTCTATTAAATGAGAACCCTGAATCAGTGACTTAGTAATAATATTTGATTATCAATTCTTGGTAAAAGAGAAATGAAACAAGGAGAAAAGGGGTGTGTGTGTGTGCGTGTGTGTGTGTGTGTGTGTGTGTGTGTGTGTGTGTCTGTGTGTGTCTGTGTGTGTCTGTGTGTCTGTGTCTGCCTGACTCTGTCTCTCTCTTTATGTGTGTGTATGTATGTGCATGTGTGTGTTTGTGTGCATGTGTGTGCATGTGTGTGTCCCCTACTAAATGAGAGTGAGAGAACAAGATATGATTGATTCAGTTTTACAAAATCTGATTCTGTGTCTATGGGGAATATAGGAAATAAAATAAAACAAAGTTCCAGCGCAAATGAAAAATTCTTTCTGTCCATTTAGAGTGACAACATCAGAACACAGCTGATACCAATGAGTAGGAGGATATAGCAGAAAATGTATTGGAACATTTTAGTTGACTTTTAAAAAGTCATCACAACTGAATCATGAAATATTAAATCTGGACATATTGAAACAATAATGACATTGGTTAAGTACTTAACTTTTCCCTTGCAGAAAATTTCAGAATTCAATCACTTCACTGCTGAATTCCAAATATAACATTCAAAATACTAATAGTGACAGGCTTATTAGAAGATTCAGTAGTAGTAGTTGCATTAATACCAACAATAGTCATCATAATAAACTTATAGAAAGAACAAGACTATCATGATGCTAACAGTGTAGATAAGGAAACATACATACATCAATGTCGGATATTTTGATGAGCTTATATGAGCATAGTATTCTCAAGAGATAGCTAGAAAGTCAAATCCATTAGCAAATTCAAAATGCTATCCACCATTGTTAAGTAAGGCTCATATCAGGAAAGCAAGAATGGTTAAATATGTAAAAATCAATAAATGTGATATACTATATAGACAGAATATATACAAGTTATATGGTAATCTCAGGCAATTAACAGGGGGTATATATATATATATATATATATATATATATATATATATATATTAAGAGGGAATATATCCAATGATTCTCAGCAATGTTGAATGAAATACTGAAGAGATTCATGAATAAGGTTGTACTTCAACATGACAATGACTACTTATATTGAACCAGTATTTGCCATAACACTGTTAGGAAAATTTGAAAGCTTTATGTTCAAGATTTGGAGCAAAGCAAGAATGTCCACTTATATCATGTTTGTTCCGCATGGAGCTATGAGTTTTCAACAGAACAATGAGGCAAGGGAAAGGATCAAAGGGTGTCAGCATTGGAAAAGAAATCAAACCACCATTATTGTCAGATGACTGGAAAACCTGTATAGTAATGCCCAAATCTCCATTTAAAAACACACAGTAAGAGTAAAACCTTTAGAACTAATACGTTAATTCCACAAAACTGAAGCACATAAAACCATTACACCCTCACAAAAAAAGGAGTACTGCTTCCTACAAATATAAAAATCTGTAAAACAAAAACAAAGAAACGAAAAACAAGGAAATTATAAATTTGGATTCTAAATATTGATGAAAATTGAAATGGAAAGAAAATATGTGGGAGATGTCCCATGTTCATTGATTAGTAAAATCTGTATTATAAAAATGTTAATATTTTAACATTAATATTTTAATGTTATTGCAAGTTAAATGATTTACAGATTCAAACACCTATAATCATACTAAAGACATTCCTCACTATGTAGCAGAGGTAAAAGAACTTTCCAAAAATCTTGGGCATTCATAGGAAAACTCCCAAAGAGCCAATGTCATTATATAAGGAAAAAGTATTTTTAAATTCTTGGAAAAATAAATGCTGACATGAATGTTTGCCTAGCACAACCTGAACAATCACTCACCTTGTTGACTTCTGACATCACTTCCAGTTTTTTTTTCTTTTTTTCATTGTTTATTTTATTTATTTACATTTTAAATTTTATCCACCTGCCTGGTTTCTCCTCTGCAAAACTCCTATCTTATTCCCCCCTCTCTCCTGTTTCTATAAGGAGCTCCCTCACCCACCTACCCACTCCCATCACATTGCCCTACCATTCTCCTACACTGGGGCATCAAGTCTCCACAGGACCCAGGGCCTCCCCTCCCAGTGATGCCACATAAGGCCATCCTCTGCTATGCAGCTGGAGCTATGCGTCCCTTCATGTGTACTCTTTGGGAGGGTGGTTTAGTCCCTGAATGCTCTGGGCAGGGATCTGATTGGTTGAAAATGTTCCTGTGGGGTTGCAAACCCCTTCAGCTTCTTCAGTCCTTCTCCATCAGGGTTTCTCTGCTCAGTGTGATGGTTGGCTGTAAGCATCTGCATCTGTATTGGTCCGGCTCTTGCACAGCCTCTCAAGGGACAGCCATATCAGCTTCCTGTCAGCAAGTGCTTCTCTGCATCAACAATAGCCTCTGAATTTGGTGTCTGCAGATTGGATGGCCTTTCCTTCAGTCTCTTCTCCACTATTTGTTCCTGCATTTATTTTAGATAGGGACAATTCTGTGTTAATATTTTTGAGATGGGTGGGTGGCCCGATCCCTCAACCAGGGGCCTTGCCTATCCTCTGAATATGGTCTCTACAGACTTTCTCTCTCCCCCATCGTTGGGGATTTTGATTAATGCCATCCCTATTGTGTCCTGGGAGCCTTTTGCTTTCCTGCCATCTTGGACTTTCTAGTGGCTACCTTCAGTTCTCCATTCTCCACTGCTACACAACTCTGTTCAATTTCCTGACCCTCTGTACTTCTCCCACCCATCTCCTCCCACACCTGATCAATTACAGTTTTCTAATTTGAAATAAAGTCATGAAAAGAGTTAAAGTAACTTAAGGACAAAGCCAGCCAATATAATAGCTAAGGAGTACCCTGCCAGAACTCACAACATACTTTCCCTATTTAATAGCTCTCAGTGTTCTGTTGGTAAGTAAAGAGAGGACAGCTGATCTTAGGCATTGGAATCATCAAGTGGAATATGTGCAGGATCTTCATTTTATTATGTTCCCTCTTCCAATAATAGCAAGAAGCATTTTGACTGAAGTCCACCACTGCCATTCCTTAGCTGGCTTTCTACTAATCATGAAATCCCTGCATCTTAAGTTCCACAAATTGTTTTAACATATTGAAAGTTTTCCCTATTTTCACATGAGCAGAACTCCATTAGGATTTTTTAACAAGTGAGTGGACAATGCTCACTGCTCCAGGCTTTGTATTATTAATGTAGTTTTTCTTACCCTTTTTCTCTTTGTTTATCTCCATGCCTGCATCCCAATGACAAGGAAAATTAATTCTACTTCTACAAAGTATGTTCCACTTTACACTGAGGAGAGAAATATTCCCTAGTCTTTCTGTCCAGAATCTAACCATATTACTCCACTGGCATTCTTAACTTTTCTGGGTAAATTTTACTCAAATTGCAACTTTTGGCAGAGCTATGTTACAGATTGATATTTGAAAATGGGTCTTTCTTCAATATCTTAGTAGATGACATTTTAGAAACTGAAAAATGATATTTTTGGCCTTCACATATTAATCTTGAATCACTAAAATCTACAATTATACCAATTAAATTCTCAATGCCGTGCCTTAAAAACACAATTCACAATGCTTAGCTCTGAATAACCCCAAATCTCACTGTTTATAAATCATGGTCTTTTAGAGCTCAGTGCTTTCCTTGTCTAAGCATCTTTTCTTTTTACTTTGATTGATTGGCCATATTGTTATTTGGGCTCTGACAGAGCATCGAGGAATATCATGCATGAGATATTAATCAGGAAATTACGCCTTGCTTTCACAACTGGACTTCACTTTGTAATATTGTATTACCTCTTAACATGCAAATGATTTTAGGTAATTACCTCATTTTTCAGTGGCCATTTGACGGATCAAAGTTTCATGCAAATTTTCTCTGTGTTAGATAAAATTTTGCACTGTATTTTTTCCTTGCTTATAAAAACTGTTTGAATTGTCACATACGAGGTTCTATATGCCAATTTCTAAAACAAAAGAAAACAAAAATACCTCTTAAGTGTAAAAGCTTTATTTCTAAATTCCTTTTAACCGTAACTGAAGCCAGCAATCTGAAATAAAAAGTAACAGAAAAACAAGTTGTTTCATATTTCAAACTATCACTGAGTTTATCTGTTTCAGTGAAAAATAAATTAGACACATAGATAATGTTGGCTGTTTATAGCATTGTCACATGACAATGTTTTTGTTTAAAAAAAGAAAACAAAATACAATTGCTGAGTGAAAAATACACATGGTAAATAGGTGTTTATATACCTCTTTTTAACCACAAATTATTTAGGTAAGTATCTAATCAGGAAAGCTTCAATTATTATAGTGATATGGGAAAGTGAACCTTAAGCAATTATTAACTATGGTCATAGGTCACAGTGGTAAGGTTGCTGGTGTGAAAGTTAAGTTCTTTTTTAACTAGTCTCTAGTCCAGACTTGTATCAAATATACCCACACATGTGAACTGCCAAGAGTATTAAGTTCAGTCTTTTCCAATATTTTTTCAATATAGCATGTCATTTAATCATGAATATTTGTTGTGATCTAGGCTATTCAGCAGCCTCCTGCTGTAAAATAGCTTCCCTATAAATGTCAAGTAATGTAAAATTGAATGCCTATATTTAAATAGGTTTTAACAGATAATAAAACTCTTGAGATTAAAATGGTTTCATTCAAGGAGGCAGACAATCCTTCCCACAGTGTGCAATTTATGTGTCACATTACGTAGAATACAATTTTAAAAATACTTTTTTAAAAGCACAAATGAAAAGTATCTATTGAATTAAAGGAAGAGGGAGCTAGGAAGCAAGTATTCTCATTGCAATTTTAAGCAGGAATGTGAAATATAATGACAAGGTACAAACTTATATTTTCTAAACATTGTTCTGACTGAATCTGCTCTCTGTTAATTCTCTTGAGCATTATACAAAGATTGGAGCTATCAAAACAGAATTTTTCGTCGCAGACCAACTGTTCTTCACTTAAAACAAAACCAAGGAATTAGAGAATTTTGACACACCACTATATGAAGCATAAGAGAAAATTGCTTTCCCACTTAAAGGCATGGATTTCTCACCTTATCTCCAAACACCCAGGTAGATCACAGCTCACAACTGGTTCAGCACTACAAAGGATGTAGCTTGCCTCTGGAGATAATAGCCACTGACATTCTTTCACTCATTAAAGATCAAAATAGATTTGTAAAATTAGATGCTTGGTAATCAATACAGTTAAAAAGGAATAGTTATTATATTAGTCAGGGTTTCTATTCCTTCACAAACATCATGACCAAAAAGCAAGTTTAGGGGGAAAGAGTTTATTTAGCTTACTTCCACATTGCTGTTGATCACCAGAGGAAGTCAGGACTGGAACTCAAGCAGGTCAGGAAGCAGGAGCTGACACAGAGGCCATGGAGAGTTGTTTCTTACTGGCTTGCTTCCCCTGGCTTGCTCAGCCTGCTCTCTAATAGAAGACTTCCGGCTAAGGGATGGCACCACACACAAAGGGGCCCTACCCACTTGATCACTAATTGAGAAAATGCTCCATGGAGGCACTTCCCCAACTGAAACTCCCTTCTCTGTGATAACTCCAGCCCTTGTCAAGTTGATACACAAAACCAACCAGTACAGTTGTTTAGGTTAATATGTACTTAACTGTCTTAACTGTGGTTTGACAAGTAGGAAAGTTAGGGCTCCAAACTCCAATAAAGGTACCAAAATGGCTAATTCGTGATGGATAGTAATAAATCTCTCCTGTAAGGAATAGAAAAGTGGATTTTAGGAGGTGCTGAGTATGATACAAGCTGGAGTCCCTGACTAAAGCCCAGAAAGACCACATCTGAAACCAAGCTAGGTCTGATGACTACTTACCAAAGAAAGACTGTACACAGAGGGATCTCCTCATAAGACGTAGGGTGGAATGTGTGATTTGGGGAAAGATTTAAAACATTCTGAGATAAAGAAAAAGTTCTCTGGTTAGAGCATCACATCCTGAGTGCCCTTATTCAGAAGTAAATTGTGTAGCTCTTTCTTGGAATTGATAAATTGACATTCACTGATGTTTTGGCAATGGTAGGTCACTTTTAGTGTTTGAGTAATAGTCTAGTATTTATCTTAGTTCAGACAGGGTGAGGGGTTTGATTTTGCTATGCTATTATTTTTGATATTATGGTAACATATTTGCCTTATAGTCAACATAACATCCAATCTATCTAAGAGTTCCACATCAGCTCTTAGATGTCAGGATTTCTACTGTCTTCCTCCAAAAGGCAACCAATTGATTTTGAAAAAGATAAATTATATATTGGGTTTTCATTTGCAAGGAAATAGAATGAAGTTTTCTAAAATATGTACTGAGAAGTAAATTAATATATGAAAATTAGATTGCAGCAACAATTTCCATTGCCAAGCAACTCTACAAGCAGTATAAAGGTTCTGAAACTTTAATATTGATCTCTTATATTCCAAAGAATGTACATTTTCTGTTTTAATAGTATAAAACATCACATAATTCTAATATGAATTGGAAGCAAGACATGTTTTTGGGGGGGCAGCATTTGGAAGTCCAATGTAGGACTGACCTAGATAGGAACTTTTCTCTTTTACTTGGACATACTAATTATTTTCAGCTTCATAACAGATACTACCCCTTTTGATTAGGTTGGCCTTGGACTTCCATAGACCTGCCTGCCTCTGTCTCTCTAGTGCTGATATTGTAGGCATGTGCCATCATGCTTGCCTTATTTTTATGTTCTTGAATAGGAGATATTTTATATTCTGGATAAAATTTTAGCAGGCAACGTATGGTAAACTAGGGTCTGATATTACAGTGAAGCCCATGAAGTTCCACCATATGCCATCAGAAAGGTAGACAATTCAAAGCCTAGTAGTGCCTTGACTTTTGAAAATGAGCATTAGGGCTGGAGAGGTGCTACCCTCCAGGTAAGAGGACTGAAGACAGCTACAGTGTGTACTTACAAACAATAAATAAATAAATCTTAAAAAAAGAAAATGAGCAATAATCTGAGAGATAAAAGTAATCTGTCTTCCTCAAATTGCAATTGGCCATTGAGTGTACAATGGCAACAAAAACCAAGCTATATACAGCAGTATGCTATAAAATACAAATTCATTTTAGATATTTGCTTGCATTGTCTATTTTCTGCTCAAGACACTCTGAATTCTATTCATGTCATATTATTTTTATTCATTCTTATTATATAAAATAATGTATGGGGCTTTAGCTCAGTAGAATATATGACTCATATGCATAAGTCATTAAGTTCAATTTCTTTTCTTTCTTTCTTGTTTTTGTTTTGTTTTGTTTTGTTTCGAGACAAGTTTTCTCTGTATAGCCCTGGCTGTCCTGGAACTCATTCGGTAGATGTGTAGACCAGGCTGGCCTCAAACTCAGAAATCCACCTGTCTCTGCCTCTCAAGTGCTGGGATTAAAGGCATGCCCCACCACCTCCCTGCAGGTTCAATTTTTTCTTTCTTTCTTTTTTATTTTTATTTTCATTTTTTATTATTTTCTTTATTTATATGCACTATTTCCTAATTTCCCCTCCAAAAAAAAAAACAAACCAAAACAAAAAACAACAACAAGAACAAACTCCTGTTCCCTTCCCCCTACATCTGTTTGCCACCCCACCCTCTCTCTTGATTACTGGCCATGGCATTCCCCTACACTGTGACACAGAACCTTCACAGGGCCAAGGGCCTCTTCTCCCATTGATGACTGACTTGGCCATCCTCTACTATACACATGCTGCTGGAGCAAGACCTCATTGCCCCTGCTTATAATCCTATCAATCAAGAGCTAGAAGCAGGAGGATCAGAAGTTCGATATTTTCTATATATTCAGCTATCTAGCAAGTTGGAGGCTAACTTGGTTTATATGAGATACCTTTTGGGAAAAATAGTTATGATACCACTTTTTTTTCTATTTGTGTAGTAAAAATTGCTCAGTGATTACTAAGGAGAATATTATATTTCA
>JADRCC010567003.1:0-11014 GCA_019843855.1 Hylomyscus alleni
CCCCAAATCCCAGCGCTTCCACGGTGACCAGAGCAAGTGTCACCTTTCTCCTTGCTGACTAACACAGCGAGGCGCTGGCTCACCAGAGACTTACTCTTAATGGAATTTCGGAGAGGCCTCGCTCCAGTGACTCCTTGGAACTTTTCCCTCTAAGTAGATGGGAACTCTGTCAGAAGCGACTCACAGGCAAAGATGGCTCCCGAGAGATGCTAACTGGAGGGAGCAGAGAGGGCGACCCCTTACTAGGTGATTGGTGTTTTGTTCTGGAAATTTAATGTTTTGGAGAGTTTTCTAGTTTTACCTTTTTTTTTTTTTAATTATTTTTTTTATTGTTGTGCTCTATTTTGAGACATGGATTTTTTTTTTTCTTCTAGTGTTTCTCTCCAGAGGCAAAGCCCAACACACCTGTCTTTTGTCCACTTCTACAGCAAATTAGATTTGTCTCTGGGAATGTGTTTGTCACATATCAACCTACTGCAGACCAGCAGAGGGAGCTCCCGTGTTGAATTTATTAGCAGGCCCCCTCCCCCCCCTTTTGCAAAAACTATTTCTTGATGATATTTGAGAGATTTCAATAAAAATTTTAATCAGAGCAAAAAATGGTCTCAAGTAGACTACAGCGTTTTTTTGTGGTTTTGTTTTTCTGTTTTCCCTGTGCTACAATTTTGGAGCCCAAGGTGTTTAATCTTTGGCTGGGGTGTGTGAGGACCGGGCCCATAGCAACTAAGTTGTATATTCCATGGGAGCAGACTCTGAAAGACTCTGAAAGAGCACCCCGGGCCTCATCGTCGCTGCTTCCTGTTTCTTAAGCTCTGGAGCCACCCTGAGTTTCATGCTAGAAGATGTTCGTGCCAACAAGTCGTCCGCCATCAGAGGTTCTTACCTCAGAACAAGGCCATCTCGACAGTGGACACATGCTCCCTGCCTTCCTGCTCTGCTCCTAAGGAAGGAGGAGCCAAGAAACGGGACCTCCCGTTACAGATGAGTTGGATCCCGATTCTGGTTCAGGCCTAGCCACCAGCCATGCTCAGCTCTGGTCTAAAGGGCCTTCTGTGCTATCCAGTGCCAGTGGTTTTGATCTAACAGCGGCAGGAACCTGTCATCCCTATGCTTAGGAGGCAGAGGCAGAAGAATCCAGAGTGCCTAGCCAGCCTGTGCTTTAGTAAGACTCTTTCACAACTCCCACCTTCTCCAAACTGGATAAAGTAACAGGCCAGCAAAGTGCGCGCACTGCCTTAGCATTTTTACAGAGCGGGGCGAGACTCAGTAGCCAATGTCAGACTTCTATCATCAGCATTTTTTAAACGATCATCTGCTTTACCTTCAAGGCCATTGAAGTGTAACATTTGCAAAATACATTGTGTGAGTCATCGGGCAGCAGGTACATGTTTCCTCTTCCACTTTCTGGAAGGCGAAGACAACATACAGACCCTCTGTCACCGCCCCTTCATAGTGCCTTTTCAATCTGCCGGTCTCACCTCACAGCAGAAGTGGAGCCCCCAATCCCCACTAGAAGCTACCCCAGAGTTGGGCCTGAAAGATTCTCAGGGGAGGGGGTCTGAGAGAAGGTCCTGAGGTCTGCAGTTTCAGGGGACTCCCTTACCCTGAGCCAACATGCCTTCCCGCCCACTGCTGCTGCCGGAAGCTGAAGGGAAGCCTCGCCTGAGGGACAGACACTTGTAAATTATAGCAGACTTCTGGGGTGTACATCTTGAGTCGTCCCTGAGACACCCTGGAAAATTTTTTAGAGGTTTAACTCCAAACAAATTGAGAGCTAGTCCACCGGAAATTGCCACAGGCAATCACAATAAAGAATTTAGATGGACAGACAGACCTAGAGGCTGTCTGGGCTACCTGCAGGTCTGTACCCATTGTCACCAGAGTTGGGCGTTTACCCAGTGGAGTGTGACTTTCTTCTTTTTCCATTTTTGATGTGTGTGGTGTGCATGTATGCGAGTGCACATGTGGCAGACTGGTGTTAATGAGGGCAATCGTGCTCAGTTCAGTGAGGACTAGACTCCCAAACCCAGCGCCCACTGACAAGGTGCGTCTCTCTAGGCAACTTGCTCTGGAGAATGCTCCGCCTCCATCTTCAAGGAAGAATTACAGCACACTCTAACCACTGAACCATCTCCCCAGCCCCGTGATACAACTCAACAATTCAGACCCAGGTAGCTGGGTGTAGTGAGTTTTTAACCCCAGCACTTGGGAGGCAAAGGCAGGCAGATTGTCAGCATTTCATGGTGGAAGGTGTGGATGCATGGCAGTTAGAGATGTGCAATTAGCCAGGTGGTAGTGGTGGCGCACGCCTTTAATCCCAGCACTTGGGAGGCAGAGGCAGGCGGATTTCTGAGTTTGAGGCCAGCCCGATCTACAGAGTGAATTCCAGGACAGCCAAGGCTGCACAGAGAAACTCTGTCTCAAAAAAAAAAAAAAAAAGAAAAGAAAAAGAATTAGATTTTAGTTTTTTGTTTGTTTTAATTATTCAGCATCTTGCTGTCAGTAACCACTGTCCTGTGGAGAACAGAGAACATAGACTTGAGTCTTAGGCACAGAGGGTGTGTCCTCAGAGCACAAGGGTTTAGGGACAGAGATGAGCACCCTAGGAGACATCTGTCGCCTATCATCATGGTTTGGGTCTCGTTGATGAAGGTGATTCTTCGTCCCTCACCTTCAGCTCAGCAGGTAGTGACAAGTTCTGGGCTGGTGGCCGGTCCTGTCAAGATAGTAAACTAGGCACTCTGACCTCTAGCAGGAGCTTAATACCTTAGTAATATCCTTTCTCAGAAGTCGAGGAGGGGCATAGAAATTTGGGGTGTGTACTGCTGTGAACCACAGATCCTCTCCTAGCCCCGGCTTGTCCTTGAACATTTGCGGTCCCTCCGGGACTGCCCTAAGGGGCCGAGGAAGCCCAGGCCTTGCTGAGCAGTGCCCACCCACCCACCCCCGACCCTGCAGGTCTATGAGCTCGTGTTGCGGAAGTTACCCCTCCACAGAATGCCAGGCTTCAGTGCGGGCCAGGCTTCCTGGAATGGGAAGCCTGTGGAGGCTGAGGCTGGGGTTGTCAGGGCAGTACTCAGCTCAGCTGCTCTGGTCGCAGTCCCCTTCCTTCCGAGGCCCTCCATTTAAGCAGTGCTAGTGCAGGCCCATGGACAGGGTCCTGCACTGACTGGCCAGGCCCAGCCTGCCAGGTGATAGCCAGGCAGCCTCAACTTTAAACATTTCAGAGCTTCAGGAGCACGGGCTAAGAATCTTCATCCTAACGTATTGGTAATGGCTGGTTCATCATGGTGGCTGGCTGAGCTTCAGGAGCACGGGCTAAGAATCTTCATCCTAACGTATTGGTAATGGCTGGTTCATCATGGTGGCTGGCTGCTCTGGATTTTTATGCTGCCTTTTTTTTCCTTTGGCTTGATTTTTTTTTTTTTTTTTCAGTACTAGGGATGGAGCATTCTAGACCAGCATTTTACCCCCCTGAGTTGTGTTTCGAAAACCTTCCCCTCTTCTCCCTGCCACCTGTCCCCCTTCAAGTTTAGCCCTTCAGGGTACCTTTTTTAAGGAATGTTTGACCTTTCGGTAGATAAAAGGACAAAAGCTGCCTGCAGAGCCCAAAGCCAGAGACGGGAAAAGTGACCAGCAGAGAGAGATGCGATAGCAGAGGACAGGTGTCTCACAGCGCCACCCTGCAGCGAGTTCCTCATTCTCCTGCACCGCCACACCAGGACACACCCACCTGCAGAAAGCACGTTCTGGCTGGAGGCACCAGGCCACTAGGAAATCCCAGAGAACAGCTTAGTGCTTGTGGATGCATGCAGAGCCCTTCCTGGCCTTATGTCAGATAAGCTGCAAGAGAGAGCCCTGTGGGCTCTGGGGCCTGCCCCACGAGTTCCTTCTAGCTCCTGGCTCCAGTCATTTCTAACACCTTGGAAGGTTGGCCCCAGAACTCTGCTCCTGGCTAAGGAAGCCCTCCTTCCTTGTGACCTTGCTACTGTCTCAGTGTCTCTGAGATCACACCTGGGATCCCAGCCTTCAGAGCCTTCAGGACGAATGAAGGTCAAGATCACAAGTCTCCCAAAAAGAAAACCAACAGTCATTTTGTTGTTAGGTTTTTGAGACAGGGTCCCACTCTGTAGTTAGTCCAGGCCATCCTCAAATTTATGATCTTTCTGTTGTAGAGGCCCCCTGAGTGTGGGGATTGCAGGTGGGCCACCACCCGAAGCTCACAAATGGGAATTTTTTTAAAAACATTATACACTATTTTTGTGTGTCTGTGATTGTGTGTTTGGGCACCTGTACTGTGCTGCACACCTAGAGGGTCAGAGGGCAGCTTTGTAGAGTCAATTCTTTCTCTCCACCTTCGTGTGAGTTCCAGGATTTGAACTTGGGTTTTCTGGCTTTTACAGCAAGCACTCTGTTTGCTGAACCATTTAGCTAGCCCTGTCAACAGGATTCTTTTTTTAATGACAGTTGCTACCCGATCTGTTAAACTTGATACCTTAGGCACGTTTCTTTCATCCTCCTGACCCTCCATTTCTTTCTGTACAGAAGAACGAACATCTGTCAAGTAATGCTAATTTGAGAGGAAGAATACCAATGTGTGTGACATTCAGGACTCAGTAAAGAGCCTCTCCACACCTTGCCTTGGCCTTGTAGCCTGGTGTCACTAGAGGTTCCCAAGTACCCACACTGTGATCCTCGCTCACGGAAGAAATGTGTAGAACAGGAACATCAGAGCAGCACCTGGTGGGCGGGGCCTCTGTGCTGGACTTGGTAGTGGGGGGGGGGCAGAGAAGGAGCAGAAAGAGTAGGCACGGCCGCCCGGAGCTTGAGGTGTGGACAGAGACACACTGCGCGGTCCATTCTTTAGGCATAGGCTCCTAGGACCATTCAGCGTGTGACCTTCACAGTTCCTCTGTGAGTTCTAGTTGAGCTTCCCTAGGCACGGGCTCCCAGGTACGTTCAGTAAGTGACTTTGGAGTTTTGGAAACCAACCCAGAGCGTCAAGGAAACTTTGTAATCCCCAAACACCAAGCTTTATAAAAGGAGAAAGTAAACTTTTCTCTTTGAGGAGAACGAGTTTTGACGGGAGCAAAAGGAAAATTGACTCCAAATGGCATCATGTTTTATTCAGAGTTTGCGCTGCCAGGGTGGAAAACCAGAGCCCAGTGACAGGACGGGAAAGTGGGGCACCCCAACTTTAAGCCTCATACATTGTGCACGAGCTCTACCCGCTTGACTGAGCTCAGCACCCAGGGACCGCTAATGGCCCTCGCTAGCAAACATAATTAAAAATTAACAAGCTGACGAGATTAAATACGGATGGTAAGCTGCCACACTGGACCGAATCTGATGCAGGGTGTTACACGCTCGAGTGCCCTCGACCAGGGCGGCGTCTCCGTGAACTTGGAGCACATTTCACACGCCTGTCTGGAAACAGGAGCCTAACTTGTGTTCAGAACATCCGGGAAGAGCTGAGTGAGACTCAGGAGAGAGAATCCCAAGGGCTTGCTTGCTCTTGGTCCCCCAGCGTGGGATTGGCCTTTGAGGAAGGAACTCATGACCCTAGGACCTTGATTATGGGGTTCACTCGCCAGAGACTGACACGCTGTCACCCTGGCTAGGTATCTATGAAGAACCAGCCTTCTCCAGCTGGGACTTTTTGGTAGTTTGAGATAGTGTTTGCCATGCCTTCAAGGCTAGCTTCCAACTCACAGCAGTCCTCCTGCTTCAGCCTCTCGAGTGCTAGGATTATACGTATAAGCCAGCTCTTGGCTATAGCCAAGCAGTTCTCACTTGGTCCTTCTCCGGGTGCTGGGATGAATAAGATGATGGACTTAGACTATGGTTCACTTCACACAAATCCCAGGAATGGAGCTCAGGGTTTCAGTCAAAGGGGATGGGGTCTGTTCCATGGCAACTAGACCAGGAAGTTTGGATGTCACGTTGGACACATGTCAACCACCTAGATCCTTCGTACCACTGACTTGGCCCCATGATGGCTTTTCTCAGCTCCGTGGGTATGCAGTCAAATGACCTTGGGTTGCCTAGGGATGTAGTGGAACAAGTCCCAGCGCCTCACAGCAAAGCATTTCACACTGGGTTTTGTGTCAGTCAATCCCAGGACACGGTGTGCTGCTCTCAAACTTTCTGGGCTGGAAAGCCTTTCGAGATGGGTCTTTTTCCAGTCACGCTCATATCTTGGATGAGCGCATGCCAGCAGCCCAGAGGGCACTTTGAAATGCAAGTGAGATGGGTCAGCAGGCGAAAAGTGCCTGGTGGCCAGGCTTGGTGGCGGAATCAGCAAGCTCGCCTGGCCAGGCTCTCCACTGTCCTCACACACACACATAAAAATGGATTCATGAACAAATGAACGGGATCTGTTTGTTTTAAATGGTTTGGACCCTAGCCCTAGTATGACTGCATATTTCTGCACAGCCAGGATAAGCCCAGTGGTCCAGGGACAGCAGAGGAAAAAGCCACCCAAGGATGTCAGCTAACTGTGCTGATCGCCACGCCCCATAGCCTTCCTCATCACTGTTGGAATCTAAGGAGGACAGTGGTACTGGTCACTAGGGAGGGGACAGTCAAAGCCAGCGACCATTAGCCCTGCCCTGTGTTGCTCAGTGTGCAGGAGGTCCCACTGAGTGGGAGTACTATCCTTGGCGGCCTCATCAGAAACATAAATTCTATGTGACGCTTAGGTGTCGTGTTCAATTCCATAGCCTGCCATCTCTAGCGTGATTTCTTTTTTTCCTGATTATTTGCTGCCCCGGTATCTGCTTCTCCTGCCTGATCTGTCACCACTTGGGATATTGGAGACTGACATAGTTGCCCTTCTGTGAGAAGGCTTTGGGGTGTGATGGTAGAGTCTGCACCGTGTGGCCCCGGGCGGTGAACTGAATCACTGTGTTATTCAGAAATGTTTCAGACCTTGAGGCCTCTCAGTCTGGCACACTTGACACTGTCTCTGTCTGGCGCAGACTAAGTCAGGGTTTGTGCTAGTTCAGTATTTTGTTAGAAGTTCTCATGGGGACCTCAGACCCCTGGAATTGTATGTAGGCCTGTGAGTAAGGGTGTGTGTGTGTGTGTGTGTGTGTGTGTGTGTGTGTCCGCGCGTGCGTTTCCCTACACACGTTTCTGTAGATAGTGCAGGTTGCCAGGGTGACCACTAAGGAAGCCAGCTCTTCTTCCATGCATGTACGTAATGGTTCTGAAGAGCAGAGTTTGAGCAAGTCTGGGGAAACCTGTAGAGGCCCCTGCAGTCAGTGATACTGAGGAGTCGAGCAGCCTCTAGGGCATGGGCAGGAGTGACCTGAGGCCTAAAGCTATGGGAGCAAACAGCCCAAAATGGAGTAAAGGTGAGGCCTCTCCTTGCTGGCCTCCAAACAGTTGTGATTAGCACAAAACAGCTTGTTCTCCTGGGCCGGCTGCCCACACTCCTGGCTATGCCCCTCGGACTCTGCCCCTCTGTGGCTGCAAAATCAGGAAGCTGCCAAGTTCGACCTGGCAAGCGCTGCCCCCTGCTGGAAGGTCGGTGCCTCTGGTGTCTGAAGTGCAGCAAGTTTGCAAAGGGCTGTGGGGGGCACTGAAGTGAGAGGCAGCCTGGGAGGCTAGGGTGGCTGACAGCAAGGACCCCTCTTTTTCTTAGTCACCTTCACCAGTCTCAAACCCATGCCATCTACCCTGCAGCTCACTGTCTTACCCGCCAGTCCCTCCCTGTGACCCCCTTGGTAAACACTATACCACTTTGGCCCCAGGACCTTACATCCCCACCTCACACCCAGGCCGCACAACTGCCACCATTGCTCCACACTGACCCAGTGCACATGGACCATTTTGGGTTTAGGTTCCCAGCATCCCTTGCCTGAGGGCTCTGGCCCCGAGGCTGGCCTTCCCCAGCTGTCTCGGGAAGGCAGCTCCAACTCTGCTCTCTGCTTAGTGAGCAAATGGACTGAGATTGAAGAGCCGTGAGCCAAGGGTAGGTACTTGTTTCCTCTGTCTTCAGCCCTTCCACCCTCCTGCTCCTGGTCTCTAGCCTTCCTAACCCATTTCTCTCCACATTGTCCCCCTCTGTCTGTCTGTCTGTCTGTCTGTCTGTCTGTCCTGTCCGTCCACCCGTCTGTCTGTTTATGGGTCTTTTTCCTCCGCAGACACTCAGTGTGGGTATTTAGTCTGTCTCTAGGGATGTTTCTGATCTCTCACTCCTTCCTGCCATGAGTGGTAAGAAAGACGCCTGCCTGGCTTCCAGGATCTGTGAGGTCTCCAATGGCTCCTAGCACCTGCCTTCACCCTCACAGATTTTGAGCCTCTGGAAATAACATCTAACGCAGTCCCTGAGGAAGTGTGGTGTAGAAGATGGGCCGAGGGATGTCTGAGGTAGATTCTGATGTAGCAGAAGCTGACACTTCATCCTTAGGGTCTGGTTTGGTTTCTTTGGGGCCACATATGTGCCAATTCAGAGCAGGACTCTACCACAGCTAGAGTTCCCCAGTGTGGCCCCTCCTGTTCTGCACTGGCAGCTAGGGGACATGGCTACTATCATGAGGTCCTTGAGTTGGAAGGAAATCACAAGGAGTGCTTGGGGACCAGGGCAAGCATTAGTTTCTCCCTAGGACTCCATTCCTTGGCGTCTCAGCCTGTAGAGCCAGGCAGTAGGCAGGATCTAATGGAGCCTGGCTCTGCCTTCTGAACTAGACTCTAAGAGGCTTGTTTTTCCCACTCTTGTGAAAAAGAGAAAGTGGTAGGTTTCCACGAACCCCATGGCCTCGAATCTTCATGGGATTGTCTGTAAGTTGCCTCTGGCCTAGTTGTACCTTCACCACAGCCAGAGTGGCTTCTGCTTCATCTTTTTGTTTTTTTGCGACAGGGTTTCTCTGTGTAGCCCTGGCTTGCTTCATCTTGATGTTTGAGGAGCCTGAGTCCGCCTCCTGTTGAGGTCCTGCTACTTCCCAAGCTTCCCCTCTTGACTGTCTTTTGTGTCTTCCTTATCCCCCAGAAGCACTTTCTGTGTTGCTCATTATACTCAGTGGGAGGATACCCCAGGTATCTAACAAAGGGAGAGGAGCTAGCCTGGTAAGCCCAGCTCTCTGGAAGCAGAGATAGGGGACAGGAGTTCAAGAGTAATTCATGGTGAGTTAGAGGCTAGCCTGGGCTAAGGGAGACCTTGTCTCCAAAAAGGAAAAAAAGAAAAAGAAAAAAAAAGGATGATGTGTGGGGACATTGGTAAACAGGCCTCCTCCTGCCAGGAGGTTACAAACGACACTGGCATTGTCAGTGGGTGGGTATTTAAGAATGAAATGGACATGCCCTTCTCTTGTTCAGATTTCGTGTCGAGTGAGACCCAAAGCATCTTTCCAAATGGAGAGAGCGTCCCTCAGTCTGGCTGGGTTAGGAGAGGCAACATTACTGTTGACCTTTGTCTAGCTCTGTCACAGGCTCCGGGTGCCTCTTGGGGCCTGGTGAACACAGCATGCCAAGAAGCTGACCCCTTTCCCGAGAGAACAGACTCTCTGACAAGTTCAGTTCCATCCAGGCCAGTCTCAGGAGGGGTCGTGAATTGCCCCTCCCTTTTTTGTTGTTGTTTTTTGTTTTTGTTTTTTGAAACAGGGTTTCTCTGTGTAGCCCTGGCTGTCCTGGAACTCACTCTGTAGACCAGGCTGGCCTTGAATTCCGAAATCCACCTGCCTCTGCCTCCCAAGTGCTGGGATTAAAGGCGTGCGCCACCACCGCCCTGCTGCCCCTCCCTTTGTTTACATTTTGTGTGAGAAGTATAGAAAGGAAGTTTGAAAAAGAAGGGCAGTGGGCAGAACCTCAGTAGTGGCTGAAGTGGACTGCCCTGTGAGTTTGGCTGGTGTTCCTAGGGCACGAGGAAGTTCAGGATGCTACTGTGGGATTTTTCCACCCCTGGGCAGGAAATGCCACCCTGACCAGTGTGAACTGACCCATTTTGGAGCAATGAGGGGGGTCTGAAGACCCAGAATAAGGCGGGACTCCTGGCTCACAGCCTCCTGTCTTTTCAGATGCGCTGGATCCCTCCGTCCGAGGCTACATCCCAGGGCTGGAAGTCACGGCAGTTCTGCTGAGGCTGTGTAAGTACCCTAGGGCGTGGACCTAACCCATTCTCGCCGGGTGTCTGGAATCGGCAGCTTCTTCCATCCTGGAGGAACTCGGGCATATCTCCTGAGCATCCACCTGTAGTGGGAACATGAGGAGCAGGGCCAGCATGGCATGAGTCTCACTCGGGGACTCCATTCTGAGAGCCAGCTGCAGCGCTGGGGGTCTGTGGACCAGGCATCAGGGAATCTGATAACTCAGTTGTGCTTCTTTGCATTAACGAAAACCCACCCCAGTACCATCACAGCCCTGGCTGTCCACATCAGGACACGACACGCAACATCAGGACGTGTCACGCAAAGGGGCTGGTGCCAAGGCCTACTTTAAGAGTGTAAAACCCAGGCTGGTGAGATGGCTCAGCGGGTAAGAGCACTGACTGCTCTTCTGAAGGTCCTGAGTTCAAATCCCAGCAACCACATGGTAGCTCACAACCACCCGTAATGAGATCTGATGCCCTCTTCTGGTGCGTCTGAAGACAGCTACAGTGTATTATACTGGAGCGAGCAGACCAGAGTGAGCGGGCCGGCAGAGGTCCTGAGTTCAGTTCTCAGCATCCATAACCATCACGGCTCACGGCCATCTGTACAGCTACAGTGTAGTCATACACATAAAATAAATAAAATAAATCTTTAAAAAAAAAAAAAAGGGAATGTAGAACCCACAAAAATAACTTCAGGTTTTTTAGGTTTGTTCCTTACATGTATGAGGTTTTTGTTTTTATTTGGTTTTCCTACATGGATGCATATGTACTACATACATATAGTAAAAGCCCAAAAGAGGGTGTTGGATCCCTTGGCACTGGAGCTGTAGGTGGTTGTGAGCCACCATGTGGGTTCTGGGAACCAAACTCAAGTCACAAGCAGCAGGTGCCCTTACCCACTGAGCCATATCTCCAGCCCTC
>JADRCC010567009.1:0-12746 GCA_019843855.1 Hylomyscus alleni
TCTCTGTTTCTATATCTCTGTGTCTCTCTCTGTTTCTTTGTCTTTGTATCTTTGTCTCTGTCTCTTTCTCTTACTTGTTTTCTCTCCCTCACTCTCTTTCTCTCTCACACACACACACACAGACACATGCATACACATACGCGCATATACGCATACACACACTCACACACATGCACACGCAAATACACATAGACACACATCTTAATGTGTAACTCAGACTCACCTGAAACTTTGGACATCTGCAGTTGGGAATATCTTTCTTCCTGAGTGGTGTATAGGTACAGATCTTGGAACTATGGGAAGTGATTTAAGAAATTTTCGAGTGAAAATGATATCTAGGAAGTAAATGGAGAAATGAGAAGACAAAGTATTTAAACAATACCCTTAATGTGTTGAGTCGACCTAAATCTGAAGCTCTATCTACTTCTGACCATCTACATATGGCATATGCCACTCTACCATTCTCTTTAAGAGGATGTCAATAGCTGATGGTTTTTCAGTCATAAAATTGAAAGTCCTTGGTGAGGTGGCACTTGGCTTCCAGACATTCACTGTACAGTTACTGATCTTGTGTCCCAGAGTCTCTCCCATGGCTCATATTTGGTGATCAATGATAATTATTGCTCTTTATCTCAAGATTATTAGACATTGAAGAGGACTAAGTTTTTGAAGTTAGACCAAAAAGTAAACATCATGACATACTTTCTTTGTGTAAACAGGCTAATAGATTGTATAAACAGACTTACAGAGTTAACTCAAAACAATGTAAGCAACCTCACTATTCCAGTAATTTACACTGAAGACTGGTTGAAAAATCATACACACAGTCACTCATTTGTAAACAGATAGATTCTCTATCCTACAACGACTTTCATCTCACCTTGGGTAGAAATTATTAATTCCTATTTTCTTTGTGATTCTTTGAACTATATCATTCTCATTATGGGGAACGTCATAAAAAAAAGCAGCAAGCCTCTGCATGAGGGCTGTGAAATTCATCCGTGGGTGACAGCAATCAGCCTGCTCATCTGACACAGCGCACACAAGAATGATGCAAATGCACAAAATCCAGGCAATAACAAGGAAAAATATCTAAAAATGGCCTGGAGGAGATATGCCTTTGAATTGTTTGGTAGCAGGTCAGAGTGACTGTTTGGCACTGAGACATGGTGTTAGCAGGGAGAATTTAACCTGAGTCTTTATGTCTACTGCCAGAAAAGTGGCTGGTATTATGAAGCAACTCTAGTTCAGTGAAGTGGGGGTGGGGTGGGGTGGAGAAGTGCTGCCAGTTTGCACAGGAAGGCCTTGGTTTGCAGTTTTTCTAAAGAAGGGAGGCTATGTGGCACCACTGGGCTGCTTGGTACTGAAATGCTGGCTTCCTGTTTGAAACAGCTCTCTGTGCTCTGTTCTTGTAAACAGGATTTTAGTGAAACCCAGAGCAACTATGTATGGTGTAATATAAATGCTTAAGGTGTATCGGAGCAGACGGCTGATGTTTTACTGACCATTACGAGGTAAATAACTTCCCATGAAAACATTTTACACATAACCTTCTGGTGTTGGGAAACTTGCAGCAGCAGATCTTATGTGGCTTCGGACTGTAGATACAGCATGTGAACCGTGGTCTCTGACCAACATGTTGGATGCAGCTATCATCTCAAGCTCCTGACTCACTCTCTCAGGAGCAGAGGTTTCTGTAAGGATCGCTCTACCACCTCATACAGTGTCCTTATATGTCACAGTTTTAAAAGCTTACTTTAGATGTTTACAATGTTATGATATACACTGAAGCAATGAGAAAAACAAACACCAAAGAAAGAAACAGTCAGGTCAAAAAAATACAAGTTAACCATTTCATAAATGCTGCTAACCTTTAAATAGGAATAGTTATCCACTCAAGGATTGAACTTTACACAGAATGTTTGAACTTCTTTTCCAGTCCTTGTGGTTGGAACAAACCTCTTTCTTTAGACAAGTTCTTGTTCATGCATATGTCTAATTCCTTTCCTTTGCAGTTATTTGCAATAGGCTCACTTCAAGTTTCTAGTAGCCAAGAAGCTACCAATTCAAATTTGATGACTTGCTTTTCTAAAAGATAATCAATGACTTTTAAGAGTTTAGTAGGACAACAGATCTTAAATACATACTCAAGAGAACATTTTACCAGTAACAATGTCTGAGAGAGCTATACTGGGGGACAATAAATATGGAATGACAGTGGCTACATATATGGAAGCAATGGTAATACCAAGTCGTGGTCAGGAGGGGTATTCTATTACAGATTGTAGTTTTTATATTAAAATTGTAATGTTTAAGCTCTTGGCTGAATGGACTAGAACATCTTTGAGTTAGGAAATATGGTAGATATGAGCTTTTGGAGCATTCTATGCATCAGGAAAGAATTTCTCTCACACTCAATATTTAATCCATGGAAACATAAATCAAGAGATGGTTTTACTGAAGAAGAGATTTTTGAAAATTTTAATTGATAGAGCAACTGATTTATTTTTGGTGAAGTAAATTATTGTGTTCTCTAACCCATGGATATATAGATGACACTTTGAAGTCTGCCATTCCCATCCCATAAAGTTAGTGTGAGGATGGCACTTTGAACTGATTGCTTGCATCTCCTTAAAAGACTCAAATCTAGTCACCACTGCAATAGAAAGCTAAGGTGATTAAGTTGTCCATTCATGATTTTCTTTACTTACTTTGAATTAATTAATGTCTTTAGCTTAGAATTCAAACTAAGAGGTTTCATCTGGTGTCTTGATTTTAGGTTTTTCAGCCCTTATTGTTGTAAGTAGTAAATTTTTGTTTTTAAAATAACCAATTTATGGGGTTTTTTGTAACTTATGGAGACTAAGACAGATTTATAGATTTTTACCTCTTTGGGCCTTTCTCTAGATTGGTGTCATGGACCCTCTCTACCATAGTATTATGTAGTGGCAATATATTTAACCTTTTTTAATGTTTTTTTAATAATATATCAGGATATACAAAATAATTTCAAGTCTTGTCCTGATTAAATGGCCTGACGTATTTTAGGGTTGTGTAGGGATTTGAATTATATTATTTTAAGTAGGCTTGAATGTTTATTTTTAGAATATAAGTGAATGCAGGGCAGAATGTAATAAAAACATTTTTATTTTGACCTTCTTCTTAGAATTTCTGTGGAGAAAACCATCATTCACATTTTGAGTTGGCTTGGTTTGTATTGACTAGCGTTTCCATTTTGCAGTTCTCAACAGGACTGAAGACCCAACTATAGTCAAGGAAGCAGTGTCCTCTGACATAGCCACTGGTCTGAGAATGATAATTACCACTTTATAATCAACATTGAAATAGAAAAATTAGAGTCATCAAGAAATCAGTGGAAGGTACATTTCTGTGGAAATTCTCTCAGTAAAAGCAGTGTATTTCTAAGTAATATTATAGTCTTCCTCATAGTCATTATAAACATTTTCTGACTTTCATAATTATACAAATTTTACCATTCCCATCCCATAAAGTTAGTGTGAGGATTCAAAGGGACGATATTTACATCAATTCATGACCCTGTCCAACTTAAAGTAAATCTATATCTACATACAGTAATAAATAAATTCTGATACCTTAATGTATTACATTTCTCTCAAACATTGCCTTCATTGAAGCATTTGACTGATTGACTGTTTTTAATTATAATTATATTTAGATTACTCAGTATTTAATCAAATCTCTCTCTCTCTTTCTCTCTCTCTCTCTCTCTCTCTCTCTCTCTCTCTGTATGTGTGTGTGTGTGTGTGTGTGTGTATGTGTTAGCACATTTATATGTGTCTATGTAGTCATAAGAGGACGGTGAGACAGTGGGTGCTCTGGAACTAGAATTATAGAAAATTATCAGTCACTGCATGGGTGCAGGGAATTGAACCTAGGTCTTCTAAAAGAGTAGGATATGGTTTTAACAACTGAGTTCTATGTCCAGAAAAGAATTTTCTTTTCTTTCTTTATACCTTTTGTAGTTCATTTATTTATTTTTCATCTTAAGCACAGTTTCTCCTCCCTCCTTTGCTCACAATCCTCCTCCCAAATCATTCCTCCTCCTTTCTCTTTAGAAGCTTCCCATGGATATCAACCAGCTTTGGCATATCCTAGGTCCTCTTTCGTCTCCTGGAAATGCCCCCTACCTCCCCACCCCCCATCAGTTGTAGTTTTCCATTAATTTTCATGGTCATCTGGCTATCCCTTCTGTTCTTAACATACCTGATCCTAAGCCCCTCCATCCCCTTCCAATCTCTTCTCCCATCCAGTTCCCTCCCTCCATCTGCTACTTATGAGTATTTTATTCCCTTTTAGGCATCTCATATATATATTTAAATCAAGAATAATTTATCCCTGGGAACTCACAGACTACTTAGGCTGGGGAAGCAGGTAAGTTTACTATAGATCTTCACCTCTCTCCTTTCCTCCAGATCCAATCCTCAAGTCTATCCCTAGTTCTATAGAAAATTACCCATGTCAGCACCCTTCTTCCTCCCTACATCCATCTCCAGAGAATCAGATAACTCCCTTCAATCTTCCTTTCTCCACTCATTTCTTTGTCTCAGTCCCCAAATCCAGTAGTCATTCCTAGAGAACACATAGTGTGCCCGAGCCAGGAAACAAGTAAACAAACCACAAATCTTTCCTGTCCTTTCTTCTCTTTTCCTCTTCTCTCCTCTCTTCTCCTCCAAATCCAACCCCCAGTCTCAATACCAGTTCTGTAGCAGACCATTTCCTGTGCACTGCCCTCTCCCTGCCTGGAACTCCAGTAGATCATGCGTCATATTGAGTCATATCGATATCGATATCATCCATTGAGTCATATCGATCAGGATTGTGGAGCAGTATCTTGCCAGGCAACATCCATACACTACACTCTCCTAAGAACAAGAGAAAGCACAGAAAACAAGGAAGAAAATATGCACCTAAAAGAGACAAGAACAACAACAAAAAAAGATTGTAAGAAAAAAAAAAAAAAAACCAGGCAGTGGTGGCACACGCCTTTAATCCCAGCACTTGGGAGGCAGAGGCAGGCAGATTTCTGAGTTCAAGGCCAGCCTGGTCTACAGAGAGAATTCCAGGACAGCCAGGGCTATACAGAGAAACCCTGTCTCAAAAAAAAAAAACAAAAACAAAAACAAAAACAAAAAACAAACAGAACAAAAAGAAAAAGAAAAAGATTGTGATTTATAAAAAGAGACAAGAACAGACATCAACATCTAGAATTGCAATCATCACAAACCCAGATGCCTAGATGCTAGTATACAACCTCAATCAATAACAGCCAGGGCAATATGGAGAGCCTAGCAACCCTACCACAGTAGTCCTTGAGAATTGTAACACAGCTGTAGAATAAGATGAAGACCTTAAATAGTCTTTATGAGTATGTGATAAATGTCTTTAAAGAGGAAATGAATAAATCCCTTTAAAAATCTATGAAAATACAAGTAAACATTGGAAGGAAGTGAATAAAATAGTTCAAGGCCTGAAAAAATGGAAATAGAATTAAATAGAGAAAAGGAAAATGAGAGAAAGAAACAAACAAACAAACAAACAAACAACAACAAAACAAAGAAGCAAAAAAATAAAAAAAAGAAAAGAAAAGAAAAGAAAACCAGCTCAAACTGAGGGAAATCTGAAAATGAAACATTTAGGAACTCAAACAGGAACCACAGAGGCAAGCCTCACCAACAAAATATTGTATATTTTGTATATATATATATATATATATATATATATATATATACAATATTGAAGACGCAATAAAGAAAGAGATATCTTGGTTAAAGAAAATGTTAAATCTAAAAAAAAAAAATTCTGGCACAAAACATCCAGAAAATTAAGGATACCATGAAAGGACCAAATCTAAATAAACCGGAATAAAGAAAGTTGAAGAAACTCAGGTTAAAAGGACAGAAAAACATTTTCAGCAAAATCATATAAGAAAATTTTTCTAGCCTAAAGAAGGAAATGTCTGTCATGGTACAAGAAATAGAAAACACCAGAAAATAGACTAGACCAGAAAAGAAAGTCCCTCAGAACATAGCAATAAAATAATAAACTTGTAACATAGCTACAAGACAAGACAAAGACCTTAGATAGCCTTTATGAATATGATAGACATCTTTAAAGAGGAAATGAACAAATCCCTTTTAAAATCTATGAAAACATAAGCAACTACTGGAAGGAAATGAATAAAACATTAAACTGAACAAAGAAAGAATATTAAAAGCTTCAAGGGTAAAAGACCAAGTAACATATAAAGGCAGACTTATTATAATACATCTGACTTCTTATTGGAGATTCTAAAGAACAGAAAGACCAGTTCAGATGTTCTACAAACTCTAAAGGATCACAAATGCCAGCCCAGGAAACTGTACCAAGCAAACCTTTTAATCTCCATAGATGGAAAAAATATTCCATGATAAACCCAAATTTAAGCAACATCTATCTACAAATTCATGCCTACAGAAGGTATTAGAAGAAAAACTCTAACCTAAAGAGATTAACCATACCCAAGAGAACACAGAGAATAAATAATGTCAAGCTAGCAAATCAAAGGAGAAGCACACACAAACGTATTGCCATTATCATGACTGTGGGGCAGTGGTCTGTTCAGGCAACCTGGACCCAGTCATAGGTCTGGAGCCCCAATGACCCAGTGGGCAATAATTTCTGCTTGCAAGAGACAGAAGGAGTTCGACCATGACTCCTGGGTCCCTAGCTCCTGTTTCAGTCACAATCTCTCACAGCCCCCCTTAGGAGATGTGTGTTCTATCACATAGACAGTATCCCAAGCTCCTAGCATTCTAGCTGAACCCTACCCCCAGTCATCTGACCACAGCCAGGTATGCCCCGCCCCACAGCCAGATAGCCCTGCCTCACAATATAAGGGGTGGTTTGTCTCTCCTCTCTCTATTACCCTCCTTTCTTTTTTTGCTCTCCCCTTTCTCTTGCTTTCACTATTTCTCTCTTCCTCTCTTGCTCTCTTCTTTTCTTGCCCTCTCTCTTCCTCTCCTCTCCTCTCCTTCTCATTTCTCTCTATCTCCATATGGTCATGGCCAGCTTCTTTTCTCTTTTCTATAATAAAATCTCATGACTAGGCATTGCATCCTTTAAACTAGACATGCTGGGGTGACCTGGCTCCAGCATTTGCAGCCATGAGGCCAAACTGAGAGAGAACTCTCCTGCCCACTTGCTAGAACAGAACAATTGCGCTGCAACCTCTTTCCTCACCCCCTTTCTCTCCTCGTTCTTAGCCCCTCCGAGACACCCAGTGTTGCCTGCAGTATACAGAGGCTGAGAACTATATCCCTGGCTTTTCTGGAGTCCAAGGGACATGCTGCAGCTGCCTCATTATCTCTGCCCCCTGGGGAGTGGGGTGGAGTGTGCAGGCAGATACCTACACCTGCGCTTTGCAGAGCATGAAAACTCTGGCTGGGTATAAAGTCATCCTACCCTTCCCCCATTGATAACTCTCAAAATCTAATCATCTAAATTACCCCAAATAATAATATGAAGACTAAGAAAATACATGCCAGAACAGGACCTATCCTTCTGATACACCCAAAAAAACACACCTTGACATCAAGGATAGACCTTACCCCAGGGGAGTAGGATGAAAAAAAAGATATATAAAGCAAACAGAAAAGAGAAGCAAGCCATTTCTCTATTTTAATATCTAACAAAATAGACTTCAAAATTTATCCTAAGAGATAGAAAAAGACATTGCATACTAAACAAAGGAAAATTCCACTCAAGAGAACACTGTGATTCTTAACATCTATGTATCAAATACAAAGACAACTAAGGTTATAAAAGAAATACTACTATAGCTTAAGTTGCACATTGACTTTCACACACTGTTAGTGGAAGACTTCAGTACCCCCATCAGATCAATGATACATCATTCAGGCAAAAACTAAACAGATAAATGCTGGAGCTAATTGAAGTTATAAGCCAAGTGAAACTAATTGATATATACAGAAAATTCGACACGAACATAAAAGAATATACTTTCTTCTCAGCACCTCATGGAACTTTCTCCAAAACTGACCACATATGTAGACAAAACAAGTCTCTACAGACATAAGAAAATAAAAATAAAACTATTCATGCAATTTGACCACCACAAATAAGAGCTGGATGTCAACAACAACAGACAAAACAGAAAGCTTACAAACATGAGAGCAGAACTACTCTCTATCAGATGAAAACTAGATGAAGAAAGAAATTAAAGACTTTCTAGACTCAAATTAAAATGAATACACAACATACCTAAAACAAGTTCATAGCATTAAGTGCCTACATTAGAGAGAGAGAGAGAGAGAGAGAGAGAGAGAGAGAGAGAGAATTCATTACTACTAACAGTTCAACTGAAAACTCAACAACATTGACATACCCTTATCCAAACTAAAAGACTAAGAGAGAATATCCAGATTCATAAAGTCAGAAATGAAAAGGGGGGCATCGTAACCAATAATAATGTAATTGAGAGAATTATAAGGACACACTTTAAAATCTATACACTACAGAATTGGAAAATCTAAAGGAATTACATAATATTCTTGATATATATCACCTACCAAAGTTAAATCTACATTAAACTAGGAATTTAAATAGTCCTAGAAACAACCCCCAGTGACATAGAAACAGTAAATACGACTACCAACCTAAACTCCAAACCAAACAAACAAACAACAGCAAACCCCAGGGCCACTATGTTGTAGAAGAGAAATCCACCAGACTTTCAAAAAAAAAATGTCAATGCTCATCACATTATTCTACAAAATATAAACAGAAGGAACATTGCCCAGTTCTCTTCATGAAGCTACAATTATAATGATACCTAAGCCACATAAAGGCTCATCTACAAAAGGGAATTGTAGATCAAGTAGCCTTATAAACATTGATTTTAAATTATCTATATACTTGTAAACAGAATCCAAAAGCATATCAAAACTATCATCCACTATGTTTAAGTAGCCTTCATCTCAGAAATGCAGGGATGGTTCAACATATATAAATCAATATAAATAGACTGAAGAACAAAATGCTACATGATCATTTCATTAAGTGAGAAAAGACCTTCAGCAAAATCCATCATCACTTCATGATAAAAATACTAGAGAGATTTGGGTTACAAGGGACATTTGAAAACACAATAAAGTCAATTTCCATCAAGTTTATAGGCAACATCCTTTTATATGGAAATAAACTCAAAGAAATTTCATCAAGAACAAGACAAAGTTGTCCACTCTCTCCATTCCTATACAATATAGTACTTGAAGTATTAGCTAGACAACTTAAGAAGATCAATGTGATACAAAATTATAAAAGGGAAAAGTCAAAGTATTGTCAATTTTATATCATTAAATAGTATGCATAAGGAACCATAAAATTCCAGTGGGAAATATGCATAGCTGATAAACACTTTCAGCCAAGTATCTGGATACAAATTTGGATCATAAATATCATTGCCCTCCTCTATCAAATTGACAAATAGGAAAAATCAAACAAAGTAAACAACACCTTCACAATAACCTCAAATGACAGAAAACATCTCTTGATTATATTATTATATCATACAAGTAAAAGATTTGTATATTTAAAAATATTATGACTGAAAAAGAAATTGAACAAAGTTTCTGAGGGTGGAAAGGTCTTCTATGCTCATGAATCAATAGGCTTAATATAGTAATGATGACCATTCTACCAAAAGAAATCTACAGTTTCAATGCAATCCCCCTGAAAAATTCCAACACAATTCTTTAGAAATGTTAAAAGAAAAAAAATTAGCTTCATATGTAAATACAAGCTCCCCTCCCCCCCAGTAGCTACTAACTCCTAAATAATAAACAACTCTTGGAGGCATCCTATAGGCATCCTATAGGACCTAACAACTCACTGGCCATCAGAGCCACAGTTGTTCAAACCAGAAGATCAGAGACAAATTGCAGGCATGAGGATGCTGGGGGTGGAGGTGCAAAAGAGTATTCATCAAACAAAGGTGGTCCAAAAAATTGGCTCCTAAATGTATAATTACTCAAAACACAAATGTCTAGGAACCAGTGTAAAAACACAACAACAGCTGGAGCAATATGGCAACACCAGAGTCCAGCTATCCTA
Organism: Hylomyscus alleni; assembly: GCA_019843855.1. Taxonomy (NCBI): domain Eukaryota; kingdom Metazoa; phylum Chordata; class Mammalia; order Rodentia; family Muridae; genus Hylomyscus; species Hylomyscus alleni. The sequence continues at coordinate 10,153 of JADRCC010567009.1, forward strand.
CTGTAGCAAGCCTGAATATTCCTACTTTTCTGAAGCATAAAAAAAGACCTAAAAACAAATTTATAAATATGATAGAGATCCTTATCAGGAAAAAGACAAAGAAACAATTTGAAGAAATGAATAAATCCATTAAAGAAAGCTACAAAAACCTAGAAAAAAAAGCAAACAGGTGAAGGAAATTAATAAAACTGTTCAACATCAGAAAATGGAAATAGATGCAATAAACAAAGCACAGACTACATATGTAAGCATTACCAATCAATATAGTGCAAGAGATGGAAGAGGAAATCTCAGCCTTAGAAAGTACAACATAAGAAATTGACACATTGGTCAAAAAATATTAAATCTAAAACTTCCTGACACAAAACATCCAGGATATGGAACACCATGAAAAAAGTCAAGCCTAAGAATAATAGGAAGAATCTTATGTCAAAGACCCAGAAGATGTTTGTACTGGCTGGTTTTGTGTGTCAATTTGACACAGGCTGGAGTTATCACAGAAGGGAGCTTCAATTGGGGAAGTGCCTCCATGAGATCCATCTGTGGGGCATTTTCTCAGTTAGTGATCAAGGGGGTAGGGCCCTTTGTGAGTGGTGCTATCCTTGGGCAGGAAGTCTTGGGTTCTATAAGAGAGCAGTCTGAGCAAGCCAGGAAAAGCAAGCCAGTCAGGAACATCTCTCCATAGTCTCTGCCTCAGCTCCTGCTTCCTGACCTGCTTGAGTTCCAGTCCTGACTTCCTCTGGTGATCAACAGCCATGTGGATCTGTAAGCTCAATAAACCCTTTCCTCCCTAACTTGCTTCTTGGTCATGATGTTTGTTCAGGAATAGAAATCTTGACTAAGACAATGTTATTTTTAATAAACATCTTGTTCAATGTTCATTTTTGTTGGTTATTTTATTTACATTTCAAATGTTATTCCCTTTCCAGTTTTCCCATCCACAAGCCCTCATCATGTCCTCTCTCCCCACTGCCTCTATGAGAGTGCTCCCCAACTTGTGCACCCACTCCTCCCTCAGTGGCCTAGTGTTCCCCTAGGAACTCCTGGGTCATGAAGGCTCCACAGGACCTAGAGAATCCCTTCCCAGTGATATTAGAGAAAGCAGTCCTCTGCTAAATATCTAGCTGGAGCCATGGGTAACCACTGTATACTCTTTGTGTTGGTAGTTTAGTCCCTGAGAGCTTTGGGGTGTCTGGTTTGATTGATATTGTGTTCTTCCTATGAGGTTAGAAACCCCTTCAGCTTCTACAGTCCTTGCCCTAACTTCCTCATTGAAGTCCCTGTGGTTAGTCCAATATTTGGCTGCATATATCAGCATCTGTATTGGTCCAGCTCTGGCAGAACCTCTCAGGTGACAACTATACTAGGCTCCTGTCAGTAAACACTTATTGGCATCAGTAATAGTGTCTGGGTTTGCTCTGCCTGGCCTCATATAAACTTTCACAATGTGTTCTAATCTTCTGACTCCTTCTGTCTTCACCTATGTCTAGTTTATTCTCTCTACAATCTCTGTAAAAACTCTTCTGGTAAAATTGTAATACAAACATACCACCCACAATATACCATACTAACTTTTTTCTCTCTCATTGTTCTTAAGGAGCCTCTCATCTTTGTTTCTCTCATGTGATTTATGAGTATCCTATCTATGAGTCATTCTGTCAAATTTTTCTCTGGTTTGTCACTTTGTCTACCCCTCAACTAGATGTCCCTTTCAAACCAGGCTGCTTTTCTCTACAAACTAACATTACCTTCATTGTTAGGGATTAAAAGTGTATACTAAGGAAGTGGCTTTATTCTAGCCAGATCATTCTGTAATCCAGGACATGCAGATATGTTTCAACATATGAAAATCTATCAAAGGAATCTACCATATAAACAAACTGAAAAATGCACATAATCATGACATTAAATGTTGAAGAAGCCTTTGAGAAAATTCAAATTTTATCAATTCATGATAAAATTCTTGAAGATAACAGGGATACAAGGAACATGCTAAATATACTGAAGGCAATAAACAGGAAATTGATAACCATCAAATGAAATCAAGAGGAACAAGAGGAAGCTCCACTCCCTGTTACTCTAACATGCCCAGGATCAGAGGTGAGGAGGACACAAAATCTGTCCCAACACCGGGAGTAACTGGGACCAGCAGGACCAAGCACACAGAACTCTACCAGCCCAGTGACTCAGGTTTCTTCTGGTCTGTCTGAGCTGATGCCCTGAGCAGACCTTGGGTGCAAGCTCCGCAACCTGTCCCACAACACCCAGAGGAAGTCTCACTCCTAGGCTCTCTAACATGTTCAGGATGAGAGGTGAGGAAGACATAACATCTGTCCCAACACCAGGAGTAACTAGGACCAGTTGGACCAGGCACACAAGAACTCCACCAGCCCAATGGCTCAGGTTCCACAACACCCAGAGGAAGCTCCATTCTCTGGAGCTCTAACATGTCCAGGATTAGAGGTAAGGAAGACACATTTGTCCCAACACCAGGAGTAACTGGGACCAGCTGGACCAAGCATACAGGAACTCCACCAGCCCAGTGGCTCAGGTTTCTTCCAGTCTATCTGGGCCGGCCAGTGCCCTGAGCAGAC
>JADRCC010567010.1:0-14747 GCA_019843855.1 Hylomyscus alleni
AGATGCTTCGATCATTTGAGGAAGAGAACTCTGGCATACCACTCAATTTTAAGAAGATGATGTTTCTCTAAGAGAATTGAAAGAAACTGTTTACTGTTTACCATACTTTGGTGGTTTTGAACTAAATTATGAAATAAGCCTATCTGAAACTGGGTGACATCTGGAATTGGCTCTGAGTAGAAGATTCTCCTGTATTTTGTGTTGAATTTTTAAGACCCTTTGTCTTAGGGTTTTTATTGCTGTAAACAGATACCATGACCAAGGTGACTCTAATAAAGGATAACATTTAATTGAGTCTGGCTTACAGGTTCTGAGGTTCAGTTCATTATCATCAGGATGGGAAGTATGGCAGCATCCAGGCAGGCATGGCACTAGAGGAGCTGAAAGTCTTACATCATCTTGTTCTAAAGGCAAACAGGAGAAGACTGACTCACTCAGCAGCTAGTCTTAAAGCCCATGCCCACAGTGACATACCTACTCCAACAAGGCCACACCTCATAATAGTGCCACTCCCTGGGCCAAGCATATTTAAACCAACATACCTATTGTAGAGGATGAGCTATGGAGACATAACTGTAAATATTGAACAATTGCAATGGGAAAACTGAGAGGTGAGACTTTGGATGACATTTAAATAACTTATCAGCATATAGTGAAAATTATCAGCAGTTAGCCCTAATTTGATCATAAGAGAGATGCACTTTCCTGTGGGGAGGCTTTTGGGAGGGTAGGTGGTCTTAGTCTAGACTTCACTAGAGTCAGTTTTGCAACCTTGGCTATCCTTGAAGGAAAATTTCTCCCAGAGAATGTTGGACAGAGTTTGTGTAATAATTTTGTTTATATACATTGTTATTAGTATACTGCATATTATTAAATCTGAATCTTAGTATTTGGCTATAATTAGTGCTTTGGTTCCTGGTTTAATTTTTTCTAAGATTAATTTGAGTATTTTATCATTATGAAATTTCCAAAGTTAAATTGAGTTTGTTGAATTGAAATTTTAATTTGTTTAGCTGTACATGTAGGAAATGTATAGCTCAGTCTTCTGACAGTTTGACATGTGAAATATATTGAGTGGCTCTTGTTGACCCGCACAAGTCCGGGTATCTGTGGCAGACGGAGTTTGTTTTCTCTGACATTTTAGAGTTCACAAGGAATGCCCTTTTGGCCTTCCCTCTGGGCCTCTCTTGTCCTTTGTTGTTTGTAATGAATTATATAATCAATAATGTTCTTTCTAGTGTTTGAATAAATATAAAATCCGTAGTTGTTATCTACATATTATATTCATTTTGATGACTGTATATCACCTTTCCAGTCTGGCATCATTTGTATAATAATATACACATTTCAAGGGACATATAATTTGTGTAACTGAGATGTTACAAAGCTTAATTTAAGAACATCAGATTAATCTTTTCTACCTTTAAATTATTTCTTAGTGTCCCCATGATTGTTTATTTTATGTCCAATATATGAAGAAATGATTAAAATATAGTAAAAGGTTTTAGACATATACTGTAAACAAATTTTTTAAATGAAAGTTGGATTTTTATTCGGTTGACATTTGGTCAGGAGATAGAATGACATCTATGAAATGAATTATTAAAGCATACATGGTGATGCAGGATTGAGCTCAGGTTCCATGCTTCCATGCTCAGTGGACAAGCCTCATCCACACTCTGCCATGCAGAATGTAAGTTTTGCTCTCATCTCTTATGTTTTAAAAGAACTATAAGCCATACTTAGTCTTTGTCTAATTGAATAGTGTATTTTGTAATAATTGTAAAACGTGTCTGTAGCATTAGAATCTTGCTTTTATATAAAGTTTTATTTAGGGCAGGGAATATTGGTGGTGATAAGTAAGAAAGAATTGGAGATGTTTGTGTAGCAGCCAGTTTCCTTATTCTTAATTGTTTATATGCCAATTTTAGTTTCCTTTTTTCAGAAACTATGTAGAAAATGTCCATTTGTGGCCCAGTGTAGTACAGAAATTAAGTATTCTTCAGTCAAAATGATTTGTATTTCTTTTGACTGTCATTGTTTCAACTTTTTTTTGATGAAATTATCTCTAGAAATTAACATGACTCTTATCACTTAAAAACTGGCAAAAGTGGCATTTATTTAAAGTTTGTTTTTTCTAAGTATTTGTTTCTAAATATAATGATAATTGTCTAAAGTAGTTTAGTAATGTAATATAAACTCAGACAAAACCAATTCTCTGGGGTTTACTGATGCAAAATCATTGCACTTTGTAATATTTATTTTGTGGATAGCTCATTGAATTACAGTTTTTGTTGAAGTATGATGATTAAACTATCTCATTGATACAATATCTTTAGTTTAAAATTTGTTTATTGTTGTAGAATATATTTAATCTCAATCAGAGCTTCTACCTTGTCTTTGTTCATACAATTCCCATACACACCACCTTTAATTTATAATAAGCTTTTATCAGCATTAGAGCTGGGCAGATATCTACTCTCTATGCTACTAGAATCTACTTTCCTATTGATAACCCCAAGTTATTACTTACTGTGCTCCATTTGGGCAGCTCTTAACTCCAATTTGCCAGCCCTCATGTCCATGATTTTAAGATTCTTATCCTATGGTGTATTCTCTCTCCACCTTCCTCTCTCCTCGTGGTCTCTCCTCACCCTGAACCAGGTAACTCAAAATCCACCTATCTATAATCTCTCCAGTGATCAGCTGTAGCCAATTTTAGTTAACCAATAGTTTTAAATCAAGGAACAAGGTTTGCACAATAAAAGCTTGTAAATGAGAGAATTCACTCATAAGCCTAGATCTTAGGTACAGAATTAAGCATTGAAATACATAGCAACAGACCAAACCTCATGCCTCGTAATGTCAAGCAAAGAGACTTCTGGTTAAATAGTGATTCTCAACCTTTCTAATGTTGTGACCCTTTAATAAAACTCCTCATGTTGTGGTGACCCTAACTGGAAAATTATTCTGTTGCTCCTTTATTACTGTAATTTTGTTACTGTTATGAGTCATATTGTAATAATCTGTGTTTTCCAATGGTCTTAGATGACCCCAGTGAAAGGATCATTTGACCCACAAAGGGGTTGCAACCCACAGGTTCAGTTCGGAATCAGGATTCTCAGTGCCTGACTAAACTCAAATCTTGGCCTGTCACTGAACCTAAAGATCTCAAAATCTTTAGACTGTTTTAGGGTCTCAGTAGTGATACCTTTCAGATGTGTTTATTGAGGATTAAGGGAGACAATACTAGTGAAACTGTCTCTGCTAAATAGTATTGAATAATTGCTAACATTATTCATAGTATATTTGGGGCTTATTGTTTGGCACTTTAAAATATTGAAACTTTGAATTATGGGAAAACAGTGTACTTATGAAATTTTATCTGTTGACTAAAATCAGTAAATTTATTTCTTCAAATATACAATACTTCCATGTGTGGATTGCTGTCTGTGTGCTTTCAATAGAGATTTTGAAGGTTTTCCTTAGGTAACACTAGGCATTTAAAAAAATAGTGTCTCTGTCTCTCTCTGTCTTTGTTTCTCTCTGTCTTTCTCTTCTCTCTCTCTCTCTCTCTCTCTCTCTCTCTCTCTCTCTCTCTCTCTCTCTAATGTGTGTGTGTGTGCGTGTGTGTGTGTTCGTGTGTGTGTACACATGTGGATGGCCATAGGTCAGCCTCTGATGTCACTGATTCCTCAGGAGCTATCCACCTTGTTCTTTGAAACAATCTCTGTCACTAAACCTGCACTTTCCTGATTTGGCTAAATAGAACAACCAGCATATTCTCGGGATCATCCTGTTTCTATCTTGCCATCACTGCAATGACAAGTATGTACTCCATGTCAGCCTTTTATGTGGGTGTTGGAGATTGAACTCAGCTCTTCATGCTTGCATAGCAGTCTTGCTGACTAAACTCTATTCAGTCCTGCAGCAGGAATTTAAAATATTTTTGATTATTTAATCTTATTTTATGCTAATGGAGTTTACCTGTATACATGTCTGTGAACCACATGCATGTAGTGCTCATGATTGAATCCTGTGGACTCAGAGTTACAGAATATTGTGAGCCACCACATGGGTGCTGTAAACTAAACCCAGGCCTTCTAGAAGAATAACCACTACTCTTAACTGCTGAGCCATTTCTCCAGCCCCCAAAAGGCATTTTTAATAGCTTTACTTGCCTTTGGTGGATGATCTAGAAGGATAATTGAAATATTATCCTTAGAAATATTCATAATGTCTATAAGCAGATTGATAATATATAAGATTTTAGGAGAAATTCCAATCTTATATTGAATGAAAAATATCAATAATGAAGTCTAATTTTTTAATTAATGTGTACAATGTTCATGTCTATAGTTTGATTTCAGTACATCTTCTATTGTGATTTTATAAATAGGTGAGATTTAGCAAATGCTTATATACTCAGAACTATTGATTGTTTGGAATAATAAATATTTTGATTTTGATATAAAGATGAAAATAGAAATCTGAAGATTTATAATAATTGCTATTAGGAAATGTCACTTACTTTTCTATAACCATATTGCTACTTTAAATTATAACTATGTATTTTCTATGTTGGAAAATGGGCATTTTATCAAGTAATAAATTAAAATTATGGTTGTATGAGTAATGTATTAGTAGCAGGCCCATTTTTCCTTTTCGTAGTGGAGAAAAGTGGTTTCTTGTTTGTTTGTTTTTGTTTTTATTTTAACTTGTTCAAAGATACAGCTTGCATTTATCAGTAAATTTTCAATGAATAGATTAACCATTAAAAAAGCCTCATATCTGAGATTTTGGCTTAATTTTACTTTGTGAATGAAGATTTTAAAGTGGAGTAAGAGGAACAAGTGGGGAAAGCCCCAGGTCTTTTATAACTAACCTTACTTTCACAAGAAAAGCATGTTCATTTTCTCCTCTGAGTTATTCTGTTGACATTTCTAACATATCACAGCAAAACTACTGCCAGTGTGTTCCCTAAAATGTCTTTTTCACATGCCTCTTTCCCCCATGCTGGAAAAACAAATGCCTTTCATGTTTCACGTTGGTTAACAGCACTTCTGTCTACCTGACCATTCAGTGTGGAATTAGAATTATCCTCCGCTTTCCTGGTCTTCTACATCCTGTTGACCGAGTCATTGCTTACAATCTTTGAACAAAAATTAGAATTCATCCCTTCTCTTTGCCACCACTGCTACTGCTTCACTAAGAGTTCATCATAATCTTGCAGCCATTCAGTGCCTATCTTATTCCATTTTTCTTCATTTTAACTAGTGTAAATTTTCAAGACATGCTTGTTGTAACCCTGTTGTTCCCTAAGTTCAAACTCTTTAGGGCAGTATCAAAGATTGACAGTTTGAACTTGCTTTTTTTCTTTACTTTTAATTCTCATAATATATTGATCTTTCTAGAACATATGTTCTCTCATTCATTCATCTATTCACACACATACTTGTTTTCAGCTGCTGGATGCTGTTAGGTACATGGAGGGCAGAGAGGTAACTACAACAGTTGTTACTGTTACTTTTCAGTGGTTTGGGGATGTTACATCTTTGGCCATGCTAATCCATCTGCCCCTTTCTATTCATAGAGTCTTTATTAGTCTTTATTAGATACACTCAAGTGCATCTTCTTTCTAAATTCTTCTTTGAACCTCAGAAGGTGGGTCTTCTGTCCACCCCCAGGGGTTTACATTCCTGGCTCATTGCCTTTTATGATGCTTACTGGTTTTGAGTTGAATTTCTCATGAAGTCAAATTTATAAATTTACAAAGGAAGGAGGAAGATAAAAGTAATATCAAAATAAGTTGGGGGACAGGGGATAGAAAAAAGCTGAAGAGAGTTGAGAAGGCAGGAGAGACAGTATGAGCACTGGTAAAGCACAATTTCTAGCAGCTTTGGATTCTGGCTGGGCATGTGGGTCATGTCTATGATGGGAAATGTCATTGAGTCTTTGTGAAGATTGAGTTAGTCACAAGATATATACTCCATGTACTTGTTGCCAGCTCCTCCGTTCTTACCGCCCTCCCCCCCTTTTCTGTGCTACTTGTGCTTCATCTGCTCCAACACTGCTGACCTGGGTTTAAGTACACTGTAATGTCATACTCTGTTCTACTTATGGTATTCCTGACTGTCATGAATAATGAAAAGCTAACAGATAAAAGCACTAATCACCCACCAGGTAGTGACCTGGTTTTTAACAAATGAGTTCTGCTTAAACAATCTTGGGGGAGATTACACAGTCGGTGCTGCTTGAACAGTGGAGGGGGAAGTAGGCCATACTTCACAGGAGACGTTTTATGTTTAAGATCCATCTACTCATGCAAAAACGTGGCCTTTGTTTAACTGCAGATGACTGGTACAGTGCCAGACAATGGAGATGTGAAAGGACAGGGAGATTGATGGAGCTGGGAGTCCAAGTCTCCCTGGGTGGTATCGTGTATCTCTTGAGACTAAATTCTTTTTAGTCTGACAGCTCATCATACTAAAATCTCATGCTGCTTCTAGAATATAACATGTCCTATTTCCAGGATTCACACATGTCTTTGCTTTATCTTGGAATAGTATTAATTTGTCTAAGTCCTGTTAGTTCATAAAATGTAGTCACAGAAGCTGTAGTTTTCAGAGAAGCACATTTGACCCTTCAGTGCAGGAGCGTATGGTTCTTGTGATCCTGTACTTTTCTCATCCTAGTATATATTGTGCTCGCATTCTAACTGCCTGCATCATATGTGTGCAAAGCCAGGAGCTGTGTATAGAACACTTGCTTGGTGTATAACTGATAGTTCAGAGATTTTATTGTCTGAAAGGAATGATATGAGAGATGGTTTGGATATGTCAGACAACAGGAAGAGGAGGGGCAAAACCCAAGCCTGAGTGTTCATTTCAAGATTAGACAGACCCATTTGACTGGTGTGTGTAGGGAGATGGATCTAGAACTTAAATGCTAGATTAGGGACTCCCCTGGTTAATAAGAAGGTTCAGAGAAGCTTTGAGAGATAATAGTACTACATGTTTTCATAAATTTAACAATTTTTATGCATGAAAAATATTTTTCAAAGAATTTTTTCTAATTTTATGCCAAAATTTTTATGATATTCTTCATGGGTTTAAAATAAGTTAACTGCTTATGTTTTAGACTTTTTTCTTTTAAAATTCTTTCAGTATATGTATTTAGAAACATTTTGAAAAACTTTGAATGAATACTGTTGAATATATTGAAAATATATCTTTACACTTTGTGGGGGTTCTTACGAACTATTTTAAATTATGACATGTCTAGCGTGTATAGGAAATTCCTTCCTCTCAGCTTGGAGAGAACACATGCTGACTGCTGTGACTTTCTTTTCTCTAGTCTCTCCAGAGGCAGTTGGATTTTTGTCAGCGGTTGGGGTATTTATTGTCTTGATGCTGCTCCTTTTTCTCTATATTAACAAGAAGTTCTGTTTTGAAAATGTTGGAGGGTTTCCAGATCTTGGTTCAGGATATAATACACGGACGAATTCACAAGATAAAATGTGTAAGTACCATCACCACTTCTTTATTTGTACTGTTCCTTGTTTTAATAAGTACTGTGAGAAGGCCAACTTTGGTATGTGATAAACTTAACTTTTGAATCTCTACTTTGTAAGACTGAAATGTTTGTTAAGTAATTATGTTCAGGTCTCCTGTTGCCTATAGATTGTTAAGCTACTACATAAAGATGGTTGTTTATTATTGCAAAAAATAATGGTTTTGCTTTTCATTTATAAGGCATGTTTTTTGAGCTTGTGCCAAAAGTAGATAATGTGTTAAGAAAAAAAAGCCTGGTCCATTGCGGACATGGTTCTAGGTGAGCTTTTCCAGTGTCCTCATCAAGCTTTGAAGGCACTCAGTCTTTGTTTTACGTATCTTTTCATTCTCAGCTGAAGGATGATTGTTGCTGGGAGGAGGTGTGCCCAGGACCACACAGTGCTTGTACTGTAGTGTTAGTACAGTGATTGTACTCTAGTGTTAGTAGATCCTGGGAAGCTTGAGGACTGTAATGCTGCTTTTCCTCATTTTTAGCGAAGCTTTTAAAAATGTTATTACAAGAGCTTTTTATTTGCTGTTTCAAATATTCTCCAATATAAATGATAGTGGAGGAAGTTGAGAATGGTAAACCAAGGTATTGATTTAGGAGTTTTGAAGAATGAGAGCAGAAGAGCCATGCTTTTCTATGTACAGAAGCTGGAGAGTGCTTTTTTCTTCTGATAACCTAAAAGATGGCATCCCCCTTACTTATAAAGATCTTGTAATTACCAAATTATGTTTTGATTTCTGCGTTAGAAACTATGCTGCCTTATATGGTTCTGATCTGGTTGTCTGTTTCTCATGTTCCACACCAGACCTGTGTGTTATTCATTTGTGTGAATGAGCTGCTTAAATATCAGTCTCTGCCTCTGTCTCTCTCTTTGTCTGTCCCTTCCTCCCCTCCCCTTCCTCCCTCTTTACTCCTCCCTCCCTCAATTTCTTCCTCCTTCCAAGTCTCTTCCTTCCTCCCTCCTTCCCCCTAATCCCCTATCAGCTTTCTGTAATTCTCTGGTTCAGCTTCCCTAGATTTTCTTTTATGTGTTTACATTTCAAAGAGCTTTCGTTGATGTATGTTATATCTGTTAATATATGCTTTTTATATTAATCATATAGTTACATATTAACTGTATATTATATAATAAAGCACAATAATTACATACTAATTATATAATTATAGTATATAATATAATTACTGTATTCACTAGTAAACCGAGAAAATTAACTTTTACCAGCTTACTTTTCTTTTTGCTTTTCACACCAAAAGAAAAATTTGTAGAGAAGAGTGACACTGTCACATACATTTCATATAGGTCCATTAGGACGGGCACAATAGGAGTCAGCTTGATTCTGATGTCTGCTTTCCTATTAGGTCTGTCTCACCTGTTGGAAACCTCAGTTTGCATTTGTAAGCAAGGGAGAGTAGGACATTAAACATCCCCTTGCTACCACTGTGCTAGTAGTGTGGTCTCTAGATTGGAAACATCCTGTTTTCCTCTTACTTATTAAAGTAAAAATGGGATTCTCTGTATAAAGTTACCATACAGCAAATAATATTAAACGTGTCCATGACAGTGTCTCAGAAACACCATTCAGTAGGTGCTGTCATCTGTTCTTCCCCGTTCTTACCACCTTGCAAAACTGTTTAGATATTTTCCTTTAAATACAGTTCTTAATTTGAAATATTGGTAGTCCATTAATAGGTTTATTCCCTTATGCTGATTCGTAGCAAATAAACTGAAGTACATAATAAAAATCCTTTCTATACTTCTTCTTTCAGGTATAGACTAAATACACAATAGTATTTGAGGGGAAAATAATGTCTTGCTGCTGTTTTGATAGATATGGAGTGGGAAAAGATGTCATTGCACTTAAACCAAGTGATTTGAGTTTTATTTTTTCCGGAGGAATCCTTACTTCAACGTATTTCTTCCAATGCACATTGCATTTACAAAAAGATTAGAAGACAGTGTGAAATACTTCTATCATGTTAATGATAGCAACATTTAAGTAAATGTTAAATTCACATATCAAAGTAGTTGATATTTTGAGAAGAGGAAATTCCATTATTGCACTTTTTAGGCACAAGGAACTGGAAAATGGCATTTTTCAAAAGTTTTCAGCAGAATCTGCCTTCGGTGTCCTCCCTGGTGGACACAATCAGTAGTGCTGTAGAAGATTTGAGCACTGCAGTTGGGGAAGTCAGCTATGCCATAACTGACTCAGTTGCTGGGCAGGTAGCAAGTATGATGCATGGCTTTTGCCCAGAGGAGGGAAGCTGCACAGCAGAAGAGGCTGCAGGGTCTTCTAAAGCCCAAAACTCAGTATTGCAGGATACCTCCAAAAATACTGCTTGTCAGAAAACACAGTCTGATTTAGATCACAAGGCAAAGCAAATAACTTGCTGCAACACTTCATCTCCACAAAAACAAGAACAAGAAATATATGAACAGGGGTTGTATATTCATGATGGGCAGTGGGCAACCTCAGAATACCAAGAAACTGGAGAGGCCAGTGGTGCTGCTTTGAATGGCCTCATGAGTGATGGGATATCAGCTATCAAGCAGAAAATGAGACCTGCACCCACTTGCCATGAACTGGAACAGACTGACAAATGTGAAATATCTGAAATAGGAATCTCTGGGAATGATAAAAATCATTTAAACCAGGTAAGTTATCAAGAAGTGAAAGGGAGTCTGAGCACCAATGGACGGAACATTCTCCCTGTGCAGAAGTGCATGGTCACAGACAACTCTAAAGCCAGATTACAGCACATACCTGTGGGAAGAGAGCAAAAGAAATCAGAGAACGTCACTAAAAGTAAACATCCTAGTAATTTAGATCATTCTGATCATTTAGAAAAGGCTAAAAATCATAATAAACATGATGGATTTAGAGGGAATGAATGTTCAGGAAATGAGTGTTCTCCAGAAGATACCACAAGAAACAACAGATACAGGGCACAGAAATCCATTGTGAGGGAAGACACATGTTCAGCTCCATCAACATATTGTAAAAACATGCTTCCCAGGAAAATCAAGGAAAAAATAAATCCAACAAAATACTACAAAGTGAAAGGAGACGTGAAAGCAAAGAAAAACGAAGCTAATTCTGCTAAGAGAGGAACAGCAAAGAGTAAAGTTGGCAAATACTCTAAGATATTACCAGAAAAAGGTGAGGTCTCCTAATGTTGGTTTGAGTGATTAAGCTTTCCCTTGATTTTTTTTTTAAACTAGAAAAACATCTGAATTTCTCAACTTTTCTTTCCATGTCTATATATCTAATTTAAATTTTTCTTGGATCTTCTTACTAGGAGATATATTTAGAGACATTTAGATTTTTTCAGTCATTTTCAAATACTTTGTGTTATTTTATAACTCCAAGTATTGCCTGTGATCTCTACAATAACTGAGCAATTCTACCAGTTCTGTTGTTTCTTTTTTTGTGTGTGTTCTTGAAAATAGAGTTTCACTGTGCAGTTCCAGTTAGCCTGAAACTCATTATATAGCACAGGCTGGCTTTGAGCCTCCTTTTACTGAGATTACACCCTTCTTTCCCTAATTTTAATTACAATTTATTTTAATGCCAGAAATTCCATGCATACTTTAATTTGAATGAATTTGCTGTGATACTCACATATTTCAATTTTTGTCTTACTTTTATAACTAAGACCTGAATTGGCTATACAACATTCTTCAAATCTACCCCAATGATAATCTATATAATTTTCTATAATCTCTAAAACATTATATATTCTTCTTGAAATCAATAGCTCCTATATTGTTAAACAACGTGCTTCTGGCTATGTCTTTATTCATTTAGCTATATTGTAAAATGTCACGAGAATGCTATAGTTCATAATGACTGTACGCAAGTAATACATTATTTATGAGTTCTTTCCATAAACTTAAAATTCTGAGTATTTATCGTGTTTAGCTACAATATTTGTGACAGTTTTCAAAACATCATTGCAGTGTATACTGCTGATAATTGCTTCCAATAGTTCCTCCTCACTTCCTTATTGCTAATCTGATCAGGAACCCCCAAATACTGAATTTTGCTTATAAAATATACACCTCTAGTTTTTATACAGACATAGATTCTCACAAGATATCAAAACATGAGTAGCTATGAAAATCATAGAAGATTTCAGTTCTGCTATATGACTCATCTGTAAGAGGGAGAGGTCTGCTCTTTATTAAACAGTCCAATGGATGGCTGTGAACCTCTACTTCTGTATTAGTCAGGTACTGTCAGAGCCTCTCATGAGAGAGTGAGTTTTGTTTTTTCCTGTGCCATTAAAAACTCATTGATCCCAGACTGATGGGCTAATTAAAATACAGTTTGTGAAGCTGTGTTCATTGTAGAGTCCATTCTTATAGCAGCTGTGATTCATTGGGCTTCAGTGGGCTTGTTTAGTTCTAACAGCCTTATTACTTATGAAGAAATAAAGTAACATATTATTTAGAAAACGACAATAGAATAGCTACCAGGAATAAATGCAGTTACAGTAGCACTGAAAGATTTTCTGTTTGTTTTGCTTCATTTTTATTGAGGAGCACTCTGTTATGTGAAGAAACCAGAAGCTCTCAAGTATCCCAAAGAGGAGTCAAATACTGACCTTAATTAGTCCCATGAAGAAATTGCAAGTGTTTGGCCCATAGGTTAACATTTCATGTAGTTGTATTGTTGGATTCCTAGTATCAGTGTAGTAGGTTTTCATATGAGAGATTCAGAATTAAGAAAGAAAGAAGAGTTTCTCTCATTTTGTGTGTAAGGCATTCTTGAATAGAGGAAGTTTGGCCACAGAGGGGTTGCATGGAGTGTGACCTCCATGAGGAACTCACAATGTGCCTGTTGCCTTTAGGCCTCACTCTGGTACTTCACAAGAAATTCACATTCTGAGCTGGATGTTAGAAGCGTATGGTCTGGTTATCATAGCATTGTCTAGTCAGATTCTTGATGATGGTCAAATTCGAGTATCTGCCTTGCTCTAGATTAATGACCAGCTACATACAGCTTTATACACTGTGAGTGTGGCTGACAGATTGGAGAGGTTGGGTGGTATCTGTTCAGACATGAGTAATGAACTCTTAACTTCTCTACTCCTTCTTAGAGAATATAAACTTTATACTGCTTAAAATTTACATTATAATTAAGAAAAGTTTTCCTAATAATTTAACTTTTCAATGGTAGTATTAGAAATGTGATGTGTATTCTCTCTCTTATATATATATATATATATGTATAATATATATACACTCACATATATACATATATTTGTATATATGTGTACATATATATATACTATATGTGTATAGGCTGCATGTTGAAATGTGTATAATATCTATCAAATAAAATATACTTGCAGCTTTTCTCCTTGTGAATTGCAAGCTTACCCACTTATCTTAAAGACTACACAGTACTAGTGTATATGTTGAATGGGTGTGCTATCACTTGCGTAAGCAAGGCACAGTGATAGGCATGCTGGTTATATATCTTGTTTTCTTTTGATAGCAATGTATTTAAAATTGTATATCTGTATTCAGTTAATTTGAAATGGACTTGGCAAGTTCCTAGAAATGGAACTTTTAAAGACCACACAGTTTGGTGTTGGGCTTGTTTTCGATGTTTGATGTTGAGTTTGCTCTGTGGAAAATTTGTACAAGTTACAATCCAGTGTTTGTGTCTTCCCTTTTCTCTGTCTCTCTGTTAGTACGAAGCATTGCTAGTTCTGAAAATATGGGCCAAATGAAAACCAGAAATTTGTCTTATTGCATTATTTTACTCCAGACCATAAGTAATTATAGCATTTATAATTTCATTTGTATATAACAAGTTCTTTACAAACAGGCACAATGTGGCAACTATGATTCCATTTGTACCTAAAAAGATTACAAACCCCTGTGACTAAAATTATATATATAATTAGAATATACAATCTGATATTTCCTATTAATACATAAAAATCTAATGATTGCTCTACTTACATGAAAAATATATTTTCTAAAGATGAAAATTTGGGACATTAGATACATACATATACACTAATGTTACAGTATATGTTAAATTCAGTTTAAGGGATTGCCAAGAATTTCAGCAATTTTAAGGATTGTTTCTAATTAGTGTCACCCTGTATATGTTGTATGTGTGTGTGCACACACATTTTATTTGTGCTTGTGTTTGTGTGTAGATGTGCATGTATGTAATAAATAACACATTTTAATAAATTTGCCACATGTAAGTATATTAAAATTATAATTTCTTACTGTTATCCAAATAGATAATTCCTATATGAACAGAGATGAGCCTGGTTCATCCTCTGAAAGTGAAGATGAAGCACTGGGTAAATATCACGAGGCCTTATCCAGAACACACAATTCCAGGTGGCCATTGGTAGATCCTAGACAAAAGAGCTATGCCTGGGAAACGAGGCAGAGGTACAGCCCCCTGTCTGCAGAGTACGACGGGTACAGCACCGAGGCATCCATGGAGGACGGTAAGAACACTGATTAAGAATGTTAGTTTCCGCTTGGCTAGAAGCAGCAAGTGACAAAGGGATACAATAGCTGGGGAGTAAGTTAGAACAGCCCTAGATCTGCCCAATCTAGGCATATGGCTTATAAAGAAAAAAAGAAAAAAAAGAATTGGTTTCTTTCTTTTAATGAAACACTATTACTTTAAATGATTTATACCTAAAATTCTTGGTATCTATGGTTGCATACTGACAGGGATAGCACAGGATTCTGTTTCTAAGTGTAATCCCAATAATGATTTTGAGCTTGTGATGAGAAGCAGCTCCAAAATACCCCAAATGGAAAGACTACATGTTGGACTCAGTGTGATACTGGAATTCTCATGCACAGTACACAGTGCTGACATTGAATGAGAGGAAGGTGTGAATGTGCTGTTCCTCAGGTACAGGCTGTTGCTAACACACCTGTTACAGCTGCCAGCAGGCTCTGAGCGTGACTCAAAGTATGGTCTCTGCCATCAGCCAGGTGCCTCAGTACACAAACAATGATGTGGTGTTCTCTTATCAGCAGTGTACTTCTTGAAGGTGGGGCACTATTATACTGTGTTTTTTTTTTAAAGATTTATTTTTTATTATTACATATAAGTACACTGTAGCTGTCTTCAGACACACCAGAAGAGGGCATCAGATCTCATGATCGGGTGGTTGTGAGCCACCATGTG
>JADRCC010567011.1:0-10396 GCA_019843855.1 Hylomyscus alleni
CACACACACACACACACACACACACACACACACACACACAGACTGCAATCTTTTACTTTTGCCATGTGGGACAAAATTATAAGTTTTGATTCAATTTTCTGTGAGAAGTCATAGACAGAAAGAGGTTTAATAAGCACAGGAAGCACTTCATAACTGCAAAACACACTTAACCTGCATAGTCCCTCTGCAAAGTTGCAGTCCTAACTAAGGCCTATTGCCCACTGTCGCTGAAGGATAACAAGAATCTACCTACATAGGAGGCATCCATAGGAGGAAACCCCTGTTCATACAAGTGACCAATTGCAAATTGCTCCCCGGGTTTATCTGAAATCACACTGAGTTCCTAAACATAAGATAAGCAAGGGTCTAATTAGGACATGCTCGACATTAAGAAATGATGCAACGAACTTCAAAATCTATGTGTGACTGACAATAATGATGTAGGGATGATTATTCTATGATCTGATATTTTTCGGGTTGTGCCACAGAACGTGCTTGGGATGCACCGGATGCTTCGGTTTGACTCTCCAGCCCCTCACTGGGTTTCTGGACTCACTCCTTTCATTAGTACCACTAACATTAGCAGAGAAATGGGTCTGTGGGAAGACAGCACATTTTCTTGTGTGCTAGAGAACTTTAAAGGCTTTTAAAAAAAAATCACGATCTCTTTTCTTACAATACAAATGCAATTTGGCATGATTATGTGTTTCCTGTTCTTGCCCAACACTGTGCAAGCCATGAGTGGTGTAGGTAGGGCACCACCTCAGGTTTCCTCAACTGCAAAATCTTTACCTAGACTTCCCACCAGCCTGTCTGAAGGTTATTGTGTCTCGTCTCCTTTGTAGCTTCTTTAAGGATCAGTCTAAAAGCAAAGCCATACCATACTATGCGCCAAGACTAAAGCCACCATCCATGGTCATGTCGTCAAGGTGTCACCTTCGGTGGAGGATGCTTCTGCCCCGGGCTGAGGGTGCTCACATATTCCCTGCCCTTAGGCTCCAGCTCTTCTCTATCCAAGGTAAGCACTGGAGATTCCCCTCAGTGCAGCCCGTGTGAATCTTTAAAATCCCATTATTGGTTTCTGAAGGCTTTCATCCATCACCCACTTATGATAAATCTCTAACAAAGCTTTTGCCCCTCCTCTCACTTTCAGATTTCCTCACCCTCAATAAATTTCTGGGTGAAGCCACAATTAATCTCGAGGAACGCATTAACCTTGTTCGTTATCAGGGTAACCCTGGAAGTTTTTGTACTTTCACATGTGTTTAGCACTGGGAACTTCCCCCCTGGGGGTGTGCTCTCCTTTCACCACGTGCAGAAGGGTACAGAGGAACATTCTGTTTCCTGTTCCCATTTATCTCTGGTTCCTACGTAGGCTTGCCTCTCTCTGAGGCTTGTTGGTCTCCTAGAGTTTAGGCTGGCTAGTCAGTCAGCATTTCCCCCTCTCCTCCTTCCCCCAATCATCATCTAATAATAATCTCCTGGTTCCACTCTCTGCTCTTAAGTGTCATTGTTCAATAATTAATTTGTATTAATAATTTAAACCCTTCAACTCGTACGGAAAGTTTAAACCTTTTATTCCATCGATTTAAAAAAAAAAAGAAAAGAAAACTTGCTCTGTGTTTGAGTGACGACATTTTTTTTCTCTCTCCAAAAAGCATCATCTCTTTGCATTCAGAAAGTCAGCGAACTCTGAGTTACTATGCTTCCAAAGGTAAAAAGGGTTGATTAGTTCATCAAGATTCTGCAAGAGTCCCCTCAAATAGCGCAGTTATCTGCGAGCAGACTGCCGAGCAGGGAGAGTCATGCCCAGGCTCTGAGCCCAAGCTTTTACATAATATGATTGGTTTGTGACAGGGACACCTCTTATCACTCCTATGCATTTCTCTCACTCATCTGCCATGAGACCTGCGATTGCAGCCTTTAAAAAAGACTACTATCTCAAATTTAGGCTTTAGAAACCCCTTGGAAGCATGTTCGAATCACCCAAGGAGGACTTTCTTTCCAGCCATTAATAATTACTAACATCACATTGAGACCTGGTTTTGACTCATTTTAATGACTCCCAGAGTGTCAAAGGAAAGAAGTTAGAAGGTGACGTGACTTTTGGTTGGGATGGTGTCATGGTGTGAATATGGTTGGCCCAGGGAGTGGCACCATTAGGAGACGTGGCCTTGTTGGATGAAGCGTGTCGGGACAAGTTTGAGACCCTCCTCATAGCTGCCAAGTGGACAATCTTCTCCTGGCTGCCTTCAGATGAAGATGGAGAACTCTCAGCTCTCCTTCTTCCAGCACCATGTCTACCTAGACAATGCTATGCTTCCTGCCGTCAGGATGATGGACCGAACCTCTGAGAGTGTAAGCCAGCCGCAGTTTTATGTTTGCCCGTGTGTGTTGCCTTGGTCATAGTGTCTCTTCACAGCAATGAACCCCTAACTAAGACAGATGGGATATGTTAGTCCCCATCTGGACTGTGTGCAGGAGAGTCGGAATGAAGGGTTTGCACCATAAGTGATGTCAGGATGAAGGGTTTGGACCATAAGTGATGTCAGGATGAAGGGTTTGCACCATAAGTGATTTGGTGGAGGAAAAGCACTTCTACTGTTGAAACGGACAGTGTCTGGGAAGACGCTGGAATGTGTATGTCTATTTTTCAATTTTGTTGGAGGCCCAAACTTATTTTTAAAATGGTTAACTTAAAATCAATACTTGTTTCTCTGCCTCTTATGACAGGAAACTGTTAACAGAACAAAGTGAAGACCCGAGGTATGTGATTAAATTGGCAAAGCGTGTTCCTCACAGAATGGCCTAACTGAAAACCACAGTGATGTACGTGTGTCAGATGGGAGTTTTTCCATGTTCTCCTCTGAGAACAGACTGGTTAGGGTTCAGTTAACTGACAGGCTTCTATTAAGATAAAGCCTCAAAAAAATATAGGCTCGATGAAAGGAAAAGAGCGTAAGGGCTTGATAGTGTGAGCATATTTTTTTTTTTAAAAAAATAACTTTTATGGAACCTGTTCTTTTATGGTTTCATAATGTAAATAGTACATTTTGATCTCTGGAACTCCCCTCATTTCCTCCTACCTGGATTACTTCCATGTCCTACGTCAATGTCTTCGTTTTGCTTTGAGACCTACTGCGTGATCCCCGCGTGACCGTTGGTTTGCAGCCTGTTGGATATTTCAGTGGGTATAGAGTTAAAAACAATGAGTACCTCCCCGCAAGAATCCACCAATAGCGAGTAGTTCAGCAGGGGTTAATAGGGCCATCTCTGATCATTCATTGGCTGTTGACAAGCCCAGACTTCTGCTCGCCCCACAGGCAGCCACGCTGCGATGAGTCTGTGTTTGCAATGGTTGTATCATATCCAGAAGGCAGTATTGCTTAACCTTTCTTCCCATCTTATGGCACCCCCCCGCCCCCCACATTCTTTCTGCTCCATTTTCTGCTTAGGTTCCTTGAGCCTGAGAGGTGTTACAAATGTCCTGTTCAGGGCTAAGCACTCAATAGCGATTCTCATCGGGAGCTATGGTTCATGGCAAAAAGAAGTTTCTCTGATTAAGGGTAGAGTAGCGTCTGTCAATGGTTATAACAAATGTTTTGAAGGGAGTTTGAAGCCATGCCAGTTTAGCTAAACCACGGAAGTTAAGTGCATTGTAGTGCCTAAGACATTCTCAGCTACTATTTTTTTTTCAACTGATTTGCAGTGGAAGGCGTGAGTCCCTTGTGTGAAGCTGGTAATGAGTACAATTAGATTGGCTGTCTCCCCTCTAGTCTTACAGTTAGCTACTACCTTGCCAGCGGGCACATCTTTCCTAGTAGGTCAGTATCATAGTTCCTAGGGTTTGAAGTGGGAAAAGGCTACCTTTGTATCTAGCACCCTGTGCGGTGCCTTCGGGGACTATCAAAGTTAACTAGCAGAAAGGGAGCTTCCAGATCACTCCGACTTTATTCCTCTGTGTCTTGAAACTAAGGAGTGTGGTATTTCCAGCAATAGGTACTTAACTGGCTCTGGAGGGCAGCCAAGACTCAGCATTGCCTGGTGATCTTTGGGAGCTCCCTGACCAACAGTTCATAAGAGGGTGCCTCACATTTGGAACTGAGATGTTTGTATAGCAACCTGTGGCTCTCAAGAACAGCAGCAGCCAGGCATGCAGGAGATCTCCCTTGCCTGATGGTGGTGGCAGCGGCGGCGGGGGGCTCACGCCTTTAATCCCAGCACTTGGGAGGCAGAGGCAGGCGGATTTCTGAGTTCGAGGACAGCCTGGTCTACAAAGTGAGTTCCAGGACAGCCAGAGCTATACAGAGAAACCCTGTCATGAAACACCCCCCTCCTAAAAAAAAAAGAAAAAAAAAAGGAGATCTCCCTTGGAGACATATTTTTTTTTAAAGAGTGACACTGATCCTTTGCCCATGAAATCTATAGACGAGAACCTTGGAGGAGAAATAAAGTGTGGCCGACGTGTATATCATGTGTACCACAGCGGACCAGCCATGACTTCAATTTGATCGCTGGTCTGGGAGAAGGCCATTAAAAAGGCCAAATGGCTAGACCTGAGACCTGGAAAGTTCTGCTGCTGATTCGTTTTGAGAGTTAATTGATAAAATGGAAGCAATTATTATTGAGAAGGAAAAAAAAATCAGTGGAGGGAAGTAAGAAGAAACCACAAAATGTGAACAGCTAAAAACCTCACAGCAGCAACTGATTTTTAGACACAGTCAGAGGGCTCCAGAAGAATGGGACGGCTTAGGTGGTAGTGAACTCAGTGGTCGGATTTTTTAAAATGTGACTCTGGAACTCCGAGGAGCCTAATAGAAATCCACATGAACAGAAGATCTTAAAATGAAAATGTAATGAGATTCTGATGAAATGAAAAGAGATCCCTTTCTGTAACAAACAAATTCTGGGAGTCAAACCTTGGGCTCATTTTCCTAAGGTGTTAGGATTATGGTCCGATATCACCGGATCGTCCTGAGCACTTTCTTTGGTTCTGGAGTTGGGAGTGTGCTAGTTGTTTTATGTTGACCTGAGGCAAGCCAGAGCCTCTTGGAAAGGGGTTCCTCAGAGGAGGGATTTGCCTCCATCTGATTTGCCTGTGGGCATGTCTATAGGGCATTTTCTTTATGAAGGATGTGGGTGGGTCCTGCCCACTGTGAGCGGTAACTGTCATCGGGTTTACATTAGAAAGCCAGCGAGCGTGCTGTCTTCTTCCACCGCCTCTGTTTCCAGATCACTGATCTGCGTGCGTTCCAGATTTCTTCTTCCCTCCATGAGTGACTGAGACGCGGAAGTGTTAAGTTAAACAGATGCCTTTCTCCCCAATGGTGCTTTTGGTCATGGTATTTATCGTAGCAACGGGAGGCAAACTAAAACGGGGCGGCAGAAATAGGGGTACGTGATAGCCATAGGCAAACAGATTGAATCATTTTAAAATTTGAATTTGGCTTTATTTTGTCTGTTGTTGTTGTTGTTGTTGTTGTTGTTGTTGTTATATGCCTGTATTCTAGTGACAGAGAGAAACAAACCCTGTGTATTTCCATGGGTAGGGAAGTCGGGAGTTGAGGAAGGGGAAACTATCATCCGAGTATGAAAATAAATTTATTTTCAATAAAAAGTAAACAAGCAAACAAAAAGCAACCCTCCCAAAACAAAACAAAACAAAAAAACCCCAAAAGCAAAGAAAACCTCCAAAACAAAAGGAACCCACCCCAAACCAAAAATCTTTACGTTTGGTAACTTCATACACAAACACAGTGTAAAAATACAGTCCTCCCGGCGGCTCCCTGCTCCAAGTCCTCCTCCCGGCTCCTCTACCCAATCCACATAGTGTGGCCACCTGCTGAATTTATCCAGGGTGCTTCACTGAAATTCCACCTGCTTCCTGCTACATTCACAGCTGTCTCCTATACGCAACAGCTTCCCTGTGTTTTGATAATGGCTAATCACAATCTCTACAGTCCGTGTCGTTTGAATGTGTGAAATGGCTGGAATCATACGGTATTTGACATTTGGATTTGCTTTCGAGCACACAAAATTACTTTAAGTTCCAGCTGAATTTTATGTTTGAGTAGTGTTTAATGGTAGCTCTCATTTTTCACTGTTGGAAAATATTCCATGGATGTGCCATATAATAACCACTGCCATCTATCTACCTATCTATCTATCTATCTATCTATCTATCTATCTATCTATCTATCTATCTGGCTTATGGAGACAGGGTTTCTTTGTATAGCCTTGACTATTCTGCAACTTGCTCTGTAGCTCAGGGTGGACTCTCACAGATTCACCTGCCTCTGACTCCCGAGTGCTGGGATTAAAGGTGTGTGCTACCACTGCCCAGCTCATAATCACTGTCTTCTAAGTGGGTATTTTAGTTGTTTCCAGTTTATGACCACTAAAAATGTAACTTATGTGTCTATTAAAAATCAACCAAACAGAACCTAAGCTCTGTAGTGTCGAGTTCTTGACAGAGGTAAGGGAAATTAGAAAACAAAGAAAGAGTCAGAGGAAATAAGAATAAAAATAGCCGTGAAGATATGCAAAATATGGGTAGCAAGGGGAAGGAAACAAAGCCAGGATTCTTCTAGCTTCTGGGAGGCACCTGCTTTAGGCTTTTCCCTTACACTCTTTATCTCTTTTCTCTTCTCGTGGGTACTATTGATGGACCCAGTTTTCAGGCAGTAAAGCTGAGGCATGACATTTCCTGTGTGATAGCCCTCACAACCTCCAGCGTTTATAACTGAGAGCGGCCTTTATTTTGCTAATTATATCAGGTTTCATAGATGTCCATTTAGGAGTTCAGTATCAAGTCTTCCATGTGTCACCTGTCGGGAACAGTTCAAGTTCCTATCGACAGACTTCCTAAGTAGCAATAGCATCATCAATGCATGCTGAGTGCAGTCATCCCTCTAGATGCCAGAGGGAATAGATGGACAGATAAAGATTCTCCAGATTATAGGGTATATGTCACTCATCAGGCCTACATCTTGGGGTTAGGGTTCGTACGAGCATAGCTGGCTGATGTGATATGCATTGCAAAGGTAACTTCCTTCTACGCAGGAGACCCCCATCCTAGAGAAGGAGCTACCGTGAGCTATTGTTTCCTGGGGTGAGGTTTCCTACTCTTTAGTGGTACAGCTATTGTTAAGCTGCCTAGGATCCCAAAGGAAAGCAACCCGACACTCATGCTCATGGAGGCCACCTTCATCAAACTTCGCAGACAGGCAGGGTTTGGTGGTGTGGCTTTAGAAAACTTGTTAGGAAGAAGGCGTAGTTCAGTGGAATGGGTCAGCATAATAAAAAAATATATAGAAACATATAAGTTTGTCAAAGGATAAATAAAAAAACATCTTCATCATGGAATAAAAAAACCAAAAAACTCCTCTCTGATCACTGAGATTCCTAGACCATACCTGGCATACAGTGGCGCTCGATGACTGGCGCGTTAAGAGAGCACCAGGAGAGAAGAGGGAGCAGAGGGCAGCTGTGGCTACGCAGTGCAATGATTGCTGTGGTGTTGCCTCCTCCCCCCTCTGCCTGAATGCAAGCTAAGGGTTTCCCTCTGCCTGAGTTTCGAAACCCCGAAAGCGTGGGTCGCATCTGGAACTGGCTCCCGGTTCTACAAAGCCTTCTGCTAGAAGTCCCGCCTCCAGAGACTCTAGAGAACTTGCTGATTGGGCCTGGTTGCTGACAAACTTGTGGGAGGGGTTTTGCCTTATCTTCTACCTAATTTCAATTTGTAACAATGATTATTATTAAATGGAACATGGCTGAGTAAGGCGGACGTCTCCTGGCCAATTTTTATGATCTGTTCTTTGGGATGAGGTATTGATAAGGTAATATATAAAAGGTATTATAGATATTATTATGGCTAGCCAGGTCCCTGACTCCTATTCCCAGAAGACCTACTTATTATGTGGCTGTGGGCAGCTACACTGCGGATACTCGTAGGAGGCTGTGGTTACACATAACCCCACCATATTTGGGAGACAGAGTAGGCCTGGATATTTCGGGAGACTGATATTTTCAGTTCAACTCCAGGGAATATGTTCCTGGAAAACAAGGAACAAGGAACAGTGTGGAGGCTTTGGAAGTCATTGCTTTCTATGTGGGGTTAGATGGCAGGACTCATGGGGTGGTCAGAGAAGTGGTAAGCTAAGGGGGTGACATGGTTAGGACTGAGAGGGTCACACACATGGATGCGGGTTTGCTAGCATTAGAATCAACAGTAGGCCTTATTCCACTGGCTTTTTCTTGTCCTTGCTGTCAAGAAACAGAATTCTGCTGTAGTGTTGTCTTGTGACACCATGTGGCAGTAACGTGGACTCAGAGAGCAGACCCAGAGCCAGTAAAAGGGAATCAGATTGCAGGCCCAGATTCAGCCTTCATTGTGCCATCTATTCAGTTATAGCAATGCATGGCCTTTAGCAGTAGACACATACACACACACACACAGACACACATACACACACACACACAGGCATGCACGCGCATGTACACTCCCATTTGTGTATGTGAGTATATGTGGGTGTTTATGTGCGCACTAATGTATGTGTAGGTTCGTTCGGTTGCTAAGGTGGCAGAACTGACTTGTAAATGGCGTTTCTCATGTTATGACCATGCGTGACTCAATTTTTGCTTTCATCTCATGTAAGGAGCCAACAGCCATTCGATTTGGTCAAAATATCAAGAATTGCCAAGATCTTTAATGATGGAGACCAGATCTCTGTCTCTGTCTCTCTGTCTCTCTCTCTCAGCCATACATATTAAAAGCAAGATGTCCGACACAATAGCAGTGGGACATGTTGCAGTTCTAGAATGGGATTTTCGCCAACTTTAGTACCACATGGAAATAATCAGAAACCAAGGCTCCTGTTCCCCACATGAGCATTTATTCCAGGTCCTTGTCTGAACCACATTGCTCACCTCCGAGCTACTGAGTGGCAGTTACGGAAGCTCCTCCTGATTAGTGACTGGTGATGTGACCTCTTTGCCAGCTTTCTAGTGGGAGGCGGCGCATGTCTCAGTGGAATGTCTCTTCACAGAGGATGGGACAGTGGGGAGTCTTGGATGATAGTAATCTGTGATTCCAGATGACCTATCATTCCTTTATTCAATCTTTCCATCATATCCACATTTGTACAGATCTGCAGCCTGGTACTAACGTCCAACCCACTGCATTAGGGCATACGGGAGCATCCTGACACTCCCTGAAGGCATTCACCTCATAACAACAGCTGTATGGGCTGCCCCTGTAGAGCCCTTGAACAAACAGATATCCATAAACTATCTTCCACTTGAGGGAAAGGAAACAACCCACCTCATTCAAGCCACCACGACAATTTGGGGCCAGCAACGTCTCTAATGACTCTGTTCTTGAGACTGCTAGGAGGAAATGGAAGGCTATATCCACTGACAGAGGATGGCTACTATTTATAGAGCACTTATTTATGTCTGCAGCGCATTTAAATATAAATTGCGACACTTAATGCCTGGTTTTATAACATGTCATTCACAATCCATTAAGTATTTTATTGCATGAATTGTATAAGAAACAGATTTATAGCCCTCAATTATGGTATTAATAAGGGATGATGGAATCTCGCTGAAGATGTATTTCCCTTTAGTTTCTGCAGAACTTTATTGTTGCGGCAAGATGTGAATTAGGTTCTTAATGTTTGGCAATAAGACCAGAAGCCAGTTCTTGGATAGGCGGAAGATAGGAAAAACATTAAGATCCCCCCGATGGCTGTGACTTTAAAACTGTAGCAGAAAAAAAAAAAATACACATGGATGGCATGCGTTGAGTGTTTTAAATCAACCTGGAAAAATCAAGTTAGGTTTGGCCTGAGAGTATATGATTGTGGCCCGTTTCTAAAATGCCTCTTTTTAGGTAAGACCACCAACTACTCACGGTTAGCATTCCTTCTAGGCTCCGCCCTGCAGTTACCTGGCAACAGCCAGGTGTGCCTGGTTCACTATAAAGGGGGCGGCTTGCCTCTCCTCTCTCTTGCTCTCTTTCCCCTCTATTTCTTCTCTCTCCTCATTCTCTCCCTCTCTCTCCATGTGTTCATGACTGGCCTCTACTCCTCTTCTCCCCGCAACTCTCTGCCTCTCTCTGTCTCTACTACCCCCTCAACGCCCCTCCTCATGCCCTCAATAAGCTATTTCATACTATATCCATCAATTGGCTGGTCCCTCAGGGGGAAGGGATGCCTCAGCATGGGCCCACAGAGACACGCCCATCCCCTGTACCATACCATATCCGTAGCTTCCTTTTCTTCCTTCCTTCCTTCCTTCCTTCCTTCCTTCCTTCCTTCCTTCCCTTCTTTCTTTCTTCCTTTCTTTCTTTTTTATAAAGTACAACATGGCAACTTGATTTCTTTTTTTTTTT